>JAGDQP010000182.1:116809-177473 GCA_022664845.1 Lepisma saccharinum
TTAATTCAATTTTTTTTTATATATAGGCTTTTTTTTCCGAGTTTCCATTTTTTTCTTATTCCCTTTTTTCTTTTTTTCATCAAGCATTTTCTTTCTTTTCCCTTCCTTATTTCATTCTTTTTCTTCCTTTTTTCAATTTAACAGAGTAACCTATACATAAGTAATACAAAACTTCTCTTTTTCTTCCCTTTTATTGTAAATTGACCTCTCATTTCTTAACCGTAGAAAGAAAATGGACGTGCTTAAACGAGACACATAGTTTATAACTGTTTCCCAATCTTTTGGAAAAAGTGGTTAATTAAATTCAGTCTTTTAGTAGTCAATACACAGACTAAACGACTGGAGCTAGAAAAACGAAATTTGGTATGACGGTATACCATCATTAGTAGGTTATGAAAATATTAAAAAATGTTTCCAAAGGCGCCATCTTGGATCCAAACAAGCGAACCCCCAAAAAATATTTTGCATGCCGTTTGGTCTAGATACGAAATTTGGCATAAAGGTGTATTGTCAAGAGCAAATATTACAATATTTTGAAAAAGTAGCAATCTTGGATCCAAAATGGCCGCAAGACCTATTGTTCTATAGCAGTGGTTCCCAATAACTTTTTTTCGAGGACCCCCCTTCATACCTTCGCCATGTCGCGGACCCCCTAAAATCCCAAATCGATTTCAAGTCATAAATTAAAATTCTAATAAGCGCTTACTGAATTGAACATCATTATTTACTTACCTAAACATAATCTTTTTTATTTTTATTAATTTAGTCTGGTGTTTTGTAAGGTGGCGGCCGGTCACAAAATAAAACAGTCCTACAGTACAAGCCAACATTACAAGTAATGATGTTTTATTATACATACAATATTTAAAGTAGGACGCTAGGAATACACTTGGGAGGCACATATTTATTTTATAAAAAAGACAAATCGAACAGTTTTAATTCTTAGTGCGATAAGTGGAAGCTGTCCGTAGAGTTCATTATTTCTGAAAAGTTTGGTTCAATACTTGAGTTTTACTCTGAAATCATACTGCATGTCAAGCCGATTTCTGTACTTGTTTTTCATATAACACAAGGTTGAGAAAGCTTGTTCACACCGATATGTGGTTGCGAAAGGAACGAGATGTTTCAGTGCCTTCTCGCCAAGTTCTCTGAAGTCCTTACGAACAGTTAACCAAAAGTTTGCTAGTTTTCCATCGCTAAAAGCAGTTTTCATGGTACTACAGCACGATAACTCCTCAAGTTGATCCTGTTCCTCTTCTGAGAGGCTAAGAATTTTGTCTATTTCGAGACAGCTAAACGGATTTCGAATCCACCAGTCATCGGGTTAGGGCTCGGGAAAATATTCCCTAAAAGTGGTGGCTAAACTACGAAGATGCTCGATCATTTTCGCCTTTACCCGGTGAGGCAAAGTTTCATCAGAAGATTCCAAGAACTGTTTCAAAGTAGGAAAGTTCGTAAAAGATTCTTTATCGATTTTTACTGCCCAGATCTGACACTTCTTTACCATAGCACTGATTTTGTCTTCAACTTGGAACATGTGTACGTCGTTTCCTTGCAAACTTAAGTTCAAAAGATTCAATTGTTCAAACACATCAGCTAGGTAGGCGGTCATGCACATTAAGAAAATCAACTTACTTGCTGTCGATAAGGAAGACTCGGACCTCGTCTCTAAGCTCAAAAAACCTTGTCAAGATTTTACCTCGAGAGAGCGAACGCACTTCAGTATGAATAAGAAACTGCTCGTGTTCACTGCCCATCTCGTTGCATAGCAAGGGAAACAATCTGGATTGAAGAGGTCGAGTTTTTATGTAGTTTATAATTTGTACAACTTCACTGAGCGTCTTCTGCAACATTCCAGGCAACCTTTTGGCTACTAAAGCTTCTCGATGGATGCAACAGTGAGTCCATTTCATGTTAGGAGCTACTGCTTGAATACGTGCTCGAAGTCCTGTGTTGTGTCCAGACATGGATTTTCCACCATCTGTTGATAAACCCACACATTTTCTCTCATGTTTATTAAAAAAAAATCGTGTAATGCAGAGAAAATATCGTCTGCTGTTGTATGAAGAAGTTCACCAGAAAAAAGCAAGTCTTCAAATAACTGGTCTTTCCGTACATAACGAACAAAAACTAGCATTATTGCTTTTTTTGATATGTCTGTGCTCTCATCCAATTGCAGAGCAAACACGTGTCACATACTAAGCCTGGTCACTAATGTTTCTTCAATATTACTTGCTATATCAGTTATTCTCCTTTGTACAGTAATGTTGGAGAGCGGGACATTACTGACTAATTGAGCGGCTGCATTACCCAACATTCTTTTGCACAGTATTACAGCTGCCGGTAGAATAAGCTCTTCAGCAACAGTACGAGCTTTGCCACATTTTGCTACAAGCTGAGAAACCTCATAAGAGGCAAGGGTTGCAGTTTCATTCACATTTGCACGAGTATGCAAGGCCATCGAGAGTTTTTCAGTTCTCCCAATTTTATTTTTAAAAAATCTAGTGACTTATCTGTGTACTTCGGGTGCTTTGTCTCGAGATGCCTACGAAGTTTTGCAGGCTTCATGCACTCATTGGAGAGGACTTCAAAGCAAACAACACACTGAGGTTTTGGGTTATCCTCAGTTCCGGCAAAAGAGAAACCAATCTCCAGATAGTCTGAGTTGTACTTCCTAATTTTAATTGTAGGCCTAACGTTGCTTGTAGAAGGGTTAGGTTCACACGAAGTCACCTGAATTTTACTTCGACCATCTATTTGGTCCTTTTCCTCTTGGTCTGTAGGCGTAGGCCTATCTCGTTTTAAGGAGCCACTTTTTAACCAACGGTCCATTTTTCAGTACGGCATTTAATACGTTGTCCGATGAAAATAAACCTTTATAAACTATTGTAAACCACACGGCGCACACTTGACGAAACTTTCACTGCCACGAACGAAATGGTGTTTGGTGCGTCAGAGCAATTTTACACTACTTTCAACATTCATAACAATCGAACTAAACACTGTAAGAAGTTTACATTTAACATAAACATTTACCACTGTTGCCAGCATTGTTTGAGAGAGTGCTACTTCTCAAAACAGTTTCCTCTGCAGAGAGAAACCTTGCAGAATAAATAGTTACCAGACTAAAAGTAGAAAAAAAGAAATAGGCCTACATCTACATTTTGCAATGACGACAGATCATATTTAATACTAGCGATAAACATCAATAATTAATAGCAGTAATAATAATAAATAATTCCTATTTATATAATCAAAGTCCGGAAATTACAAATTTTAGTTGACTAAAGTACATTAGCAGTATAATGTCACGCGTTAACTCTGTGCAGTGGTAGCTTGGGGAAAAAAGATTAGGACCTACATCTACTCTTAAAAGATACGTCTGGTAACCCTAAGAATGAATATCTTCTGTATCTCGTGTCCATGCGCAATACATGACAATAAATTTCTTCATTTTATTTATCGTTCGTCAGTGCGTTGTAGAATTTTAGGAGATTCCTTTGCATTTAGTAATAATTTGAGAATAATGTAAATTGTGGAGGCATAAAAATTCAAGACATTTGTAAGGGTCTGCTAGAAAGGAGAAAACAAAGGTAGGAACAAAATAAATTCACTACTGACACATTCTATTAAACGCTGCGTTTCAGATAATTCAGCACTGACATACGGATAATACCTTAAGCCTAAGGCCACTTCAGTCAAAGGTTCGCCGAAAATTGAAATTTCCGGGGTCGGTGCCCGTCACCAATGTGTTAAGACAAACTACGATTTTATTTTTTAATTAATACAATAATGTCTACTGAAGGCTAGTTTAAGACAAAACCTGTTTGAGCTAGATACGAAAGTTGGCATAAAGGTGACATGGACATTGTCAGAAGTAAATATTACAAAAGGTTTCCAAAGACACCATCTTGGATCCAAAATAATATTTTCCACACCGATTGAGCTGGAGAGAGAAAAATTGACATAAAAGTATTATCAAGTGTAGATTAAGAAAATATTACAAAATTTTAAAAAGTAGCCGTCATGGATTCAAAATGGCCTCCAAACTTCTTGTATAGGATACACAGCCTAAATGGCCGGATAGAAAAACGAAATTTTGTATGGCGGTACATCATCACTAGTAGGTTACGAAACTATTACAAAATGTCTCCAAAGACGGCATCTTGGATTCAAAATGGTGGACCCCAAAAATTCATTACATAGTTTCAACGTACTATGAGTTATCCCATTCACTTTCAATCGAAAAGAACGCCTTTTTCGCGGTGACGGGCTTTAACTGTTTCGCAAATGTTGCTAGTAGCCGTCAGGCATTGACATGCATGGAATTGTCACGCGAAACTGAAAGATAATGTTACAGTTTCGAGTAGATTCCGATCCGCTTCGGATCAGAAAGATCTAGCTCATATTTTTTCATTGCCTAACTTAAATTATATTTATGGGTCAGCCAGGTAGCTACAGGGTCATTCCACGTCACTTCAAACAATGTTTCTGATGATCTAAACCCGGCCATCCCAGAATTTTACGAAAATCTGTAGGTTGGTAGAAATTTTATTGTTGATTTCAAAACTGCAAACAGTTTCAAAATCCGTGCACTAGTTCCCGAGTTACAGAAATTTGGGCTAGATTTCCGTAAAAGCAATCGCAAATGTTTTTTTTTTTTAGTTCAAGGTCATTTACAAAGATGTCTAGAACTTTCTTTGTAATTGAGTTTAGAGTGCTTATTCTTTTTATGTTATTCTCATAATGAAATTTGCTTTCAACATTCACCATGCTGCACAGGAACAAAAGTTTAATTTAAAAAAAAAAAAAAAAAGTCCACATTTGTTAAGTACATTCATCTACATAACTTTTGAGCCGATACTCGAATTTTGATGAATTCTTTTTTGTTTGAATCTTAGCTTCACAAGCTATCATCAGAAAACAAAAATGAGGATGGGAACTCCAGAGGATAACATAAAAAGTAATTTCTTTTCAGTACCAATGGAAGTATCGTGACATTCAAGTCAGCTTTTCAAAATTTTCAAGTCTTCGGTCCAAGTAATGTTCTTGCAGGTTCTTCGAGAACACCCAGTGTTTGTGTGTGCACTATACACCAAAATATGAAGTTAATGTTACAAAAAAAACAACTTTATTTTGTATGGGACATTCTAGTAACTTTTGACTTTGGCCCGTCACGTTCTAGTTAAAATCCACAATCACAAACCTCCATGTCCCAGCCGGGATTCGAACCCGAGTCACTGGTTTAGCGCCCTAAACCACACGCCTGCCAGGTCGGCTAGTTAATGTTGGCATCACTTGAACTTCCAAGAAACTTACCATGATCTCATCAAGCTGTTAGTCTGCAATGATGACAATCGTGACTGGATGAGGCGAGTTTGTGATATATGTCCATCCTATTCTAGAAGAATTTCTGACACCAAAATTTGATCCGGCAGAAACAACTGAAGTTAAGCAATGGGTGACTGATAGGAATAAACTAGTCTCACAAACTTTGAACTCACAAGATTCCTTATTCTCATACAGCAAAGGCACTGGCCAGTTACCTAAAGAAACGCGAAGTTTCTCTTCCTCCTTCAGATGCTTTGACCCTTACGGACTTTAGTGAGAACTACAGCTTTGTTGTGCAAGATGAAGCGCAAGGATTTCACTGGACAAACGGCTGCTGTACATTGCACACTTGTTTCATATATTTCAAAGAAGAGGTTGAGCTGTAGTGCAAAAACTTCTGTATACTGAGAAATAACATGGACCATGATGTAACTATGGTTTATCACTCAGAAACAAGGCAGGTCAACTTACGCGCGTCGAGTACTTTTCAGATGGATGTGCTGGACAATATAAGAACTCAAAGTTATTCTTAAACCTGTGCTACCAGAAACAAGATTTTGGCCTAACAGCAAAGTGGTCGTTCTTCGCAACACGCCACGGGAAGTCTCCCTGTGATAATCTTGGTAGGACAATAAAAGGATGTGTTCGCAACTACTGGTTGTTTCAGGAACAAAATATAAGTGATGCAAGTTTCATGTGAAACGATTGCAGAGAACATATGGAAGGAGTCACTTTCCATTACATTATTAAAGATTTCCATTCGCCAGAAACTCGTGGAAAGTTTTGCATCTCTAAACACAATACCTGGGACTACGAGCCTTTACTATTTTGGGCCAACATCACCTATATCAATAGGTGCAAAAGCTTTGAAGATTTCTGTGTTTCTGTAGCTTTGTATCTGAAGAAACACTGCAGCAGAATTTGTGGTTAATAGTGAAAGGGAACAATTATACTGCATGCGCATATAATTCTAAATGGTATATAGGACTTGTTACTGATGTCCTTCGAAATGAAGGGCATGTGTCAGTTGTGTTTGTGCACCCTCAAGGGGGGGGGGGGGGGGCATCCCTTCCATTTTACTGGCCTGTAAGTATGGACTTTTGTCTTGTGTTATAACAAATGTTCTTTGTGCTGTGGACATGGCAACCATGACTGGAATAACATATACGCTGTTAGCTGCCTCAGATGAATTACTGGTAACACAATGGAACTGATTTGTGTAGAGAGACTACTGTCAGACAACTAACTTTTCATTTTAGACATTGGTTCTCGGTAAATCTGTATTTCAACAAGTTTTAAGGTCTGAATCTGAATTTTAATGTCTACATACGACAAATTATAATCCATACGAGTACTGTACAAATAAATCATTTCCTTTATATGTGATCCTCTGGAGCTCCCATCCTGATTTTTTTTTTTTTTTCTGTTGATAGCTTGTGAAGCTAAGATTCAAACAAAACAGAATTCATCAAAATTCGAGCATTGACTTAACAGCTTACCAATGTAGAAATTTTTCTTTCCTTGCTTTTTTGCAAAATTTTGGTTCCTATGCAGCATAGTGAATGAATGACAGCACTGTTTATATTTCATTTGAAAGCCAATTTCACGATGAGAATAACAAAAAAATAAGCACTCTAACTACAAAAGAAATTCTAGACATGTTCGTAAATAACCTTGAACACAGAAACTCCATTCTCGACTGCTTTCACGTAAATCTAGCCCAAATTCAAAATTCTGTAACTCGGGAACCAGTGCAGAGATTTTGAAACTGTTTGCAGTTTTGAAATCAACAATAAAATTTCTACCAACATACAGTTCCGAGATGGTCGGGTTAGGGTCTTGGTTGAACTGACGTGGAATGACCCTATATCCTAAGCACTTGTCCAAGAGGACATCCCTCGGCAAGCACCCTTACAGGGAGAGACGAGGAAGATAGCGGGCAGGTTCTTTCTCTGTACAATACTGTGTAACGTTCTTAATGTTACATGTAAATTCAGTGTTATTGCTTCCCCTGAATTACCCTATATCAAATCACCCTTTCAGCTATTCACAGAGACGCTATGGACTCAAGAAAATAAATTACATATTCATTTTATTCAATAATAACTTTTAACCAAGTAAGATTAAAATAATGATAAACTAAAAGATATCGCTATAAACTTGGAAAATTGTTAATTCCGCGTTTATTTAAAATATAAAGAAATTCACCATGAGTGTGTATGTAAACCTATATCATCTGGAAAGCAAGAGTTAAACTTTGAAATGTAAAATAAGTGTGTGTGTATGTAAGATAGAGATTAAAGATGTCACGTGACGCTGTGACGTCACTGAATCAGAGGTATATAAGTAGGGTCAGAACGATGTGAAATCATTTGTTTCTGGCCTGCGGGCCAGTTAAAATCAAGCTGCCTGCTTGGTGTTCTTTCTTTGGACAGATAGTCCACTAATAAATTCTTTTTATCTAAACTTCTTTGAATATTCTTTACTAGACTTATGCTTATAATATTGCTTTATCGCATTGCGCTTTATTCATCTTTATTACCACTTCTCTTTTGAAACCTTGTTCTCCAACTGCAGAACGCCTTCCGACAGGCGGGCAATCATTGCTACTGGTGGTCAGTGGTATATAACCTTTCTCTAGTTGCGGTACGCCTTCAGGCAGGCGGACCAAAGCGATTAACCCATCCTAAAGCAACTAAACGCCTTCAGACAGGCGGTAGTTGTATCCTTGCTTCTTCACGCCTTCAGACAGGCGGTAGTTGTATCCTTGCTTCTTCACGCCTTCAGACAGGCGGGAAGGGGTACTTATCCATCCTTGGTGTACTGCTCGCCTTCAGACAGGCCGAGCGTATACTACTCATCCGCTCTTGTGAAGTTTCCTTTCCATATGCCTTCATGTATTACTAATTAAGAATTGCCTTTCAGCGTAGTATTAGCGTTCGGTGATCCCACACCCCAGAAACCGTGGCGGAATCTTGGCAGCATATCTGAGAGGCGTCCATTAGATCTCTTCCGGGACGTTACAACTGACATTCGCCAAGAAACTGGAGAACATCAGGACGGCCGGGACCAGCTCTGATCAGAAGGCCGCGTCCGTAACCAACAGACCAGACGGGTTGGATAACAAATCTTCGTATTATGCACAATGCTCTGGTGAACCTGTTAATTGGTCAGAACATTATTAATAATAATTACAGCAAACAGAAACAAAAAAAAATTAATTAAATTTATGATTTTATTAACCGTTTCGTTTCCATAAAAAAAACTTAATTGGGTTTGGGGGAAAAGAACATTATGTCTTTCACAATGACAAACAGTAACATCATCTTGATAAAAAAAATAACGTTTAACAGATGTAATATTTTAAACACGAACTCTGCACACAAATGTCACTGTGTTAGGTGCATTATCATCCTTGTATCTTCTGGTGTGTGAATATCCTTTTTCACTTTCCCTAGCAAAGTTCTAAGTTGTCGGACAGACGCATTCTCAGCATTATTGTATTTCGCGAACGTTTTGTATATTTTACTTATTAACACGTTTCTCTTGACCCCTCCATTTAGTACTGGAAAAGTATTTCTACGTTTCCCTTGCTTTTTCGATTTCCTAGAAATATTTGGATTCCTAGAATGACTTTCACTAGTGTTCGGTTGCTGACCGATTCCAGGGTTACCCATTCGGTATTCTCTCATTAGCAAGTCTAGATCGTCCCTAATATAACCTGTAAACAAAGCATCAAAATGCTCACCAATTGTCATCTTTTGCTCACGACTAACTTTGGGGTTCTGTATTCGACGAAGGTTATTCACCTCCTCTTGCAGTCTTTGTAAATGATGGTGACCAGGGCCTAAGCCATGTTTTCCTAAAAGAAATGTGTTGACCATTCTCAAAAGACGTAAACCTTTCGATACTTGCGAGTCCGTAAATTTTGTTTTTCGATGCCACGACGTGATAAACTTTTTGGCTTTCACATACAATCTCTCGATTTTAATATCAAAAAATGTAAGGCTATGAAGTTTTGAGTCGACAATAGTGATCAACTGCATCCGTTTGTTTGGAAGTGTCTTACCAGGACTATATTCTTGTCCAACCCTATCTAACCGCTCCACACTTGTCGCTTGATCAACTGGACGGACATCCGTCTGTGTGCTCAACCATTGGGCCAAGCAACACTGAGCATCATACGCGTCGTTACCTCGAATGATAACCTTCGACTCCACATTATCGATGTTAATTTCTACTTGAAAACGATTCCCTAATTCGCGTAGATATTCCTGTCCCACAGAATCAAACAACATCTGTAGCTCAGCACTGGACAGTTCCATTTTCTCCTCTTGAAACGTAAGCAGCCCTCCTAGTTGCTCGTCCTCTCCTGGGTGCGGTTCCATGTATTTTACAACAAAAGGCGTAGCACAGGGATGGACGGAGCTTTTATGTTTCCTGCATTCGTGACTCAGATGCCCTCTACTGGAACAATTGGAACAGTGCAGATCTCGTAATGGCTTCTGTATTGTATGATTTGGCCGTATTATCCGTCCTGGGAGAGTCTAAAATGGTAAAGGGAAACGTAAATAATTAACAACAGCTCACCTAGAAATGCTACATTCTTTATCCTACACATGCATAGACTGAACATAAAACTTAATGCATCAAGTTCATTTTATATCTTCGTGTTCAAGGCAGCGTACTAATTTCCACATTAATTACGCCCTCATGCCTTCAAATCGACGAAGTGGTTCAAATGCTAAATAAATCGGTTATTTTTAGTCCGATCAGACAAATATCCATACGATACTATAATAGAAGAGACCTTGCCCATCTCCATCGGAAATTGTGCTTATAATTTGGGACAGTCACTCAAATACAGCACAGAAATTTACGTCAAAACACAAGAACTGAAAGAAAATCTTTATTTTATTTTATTTTTATTTATTTGTTGAATTAAGAACTATAAAGATTTCCACACTTGTTCTTCCAAATTGAACACACACACACAAAAAAAAATGTTCCGAATTGAACTTATTTATGGTCTTTAGGCCGGAATAGGAGAGGGGAAAGGATTCAGGAAGGTATCGGGTAGGGCCTACGTTGAAAGTGCCATCGCGACATATGCCTGGTGTGACAGGGAAAAGCCTGGAGAAACTTCAGTCAGAATGGTCGACCGCTGAAGTCAAACCCACGATCTCCCGAATACTACGTCAACGCTCTACCACTGAGCTACGGTGGCTCGGTGCATATGTTCCGAGTGAGTAAATTGTTATTAACGTCCTACACGAACTGGTAAGCTTCAAAGAGGACGGGACCTAGTCTTTGATAAGGTGAGCTCGAAACAACTCCGTTTAATTTGATGCCGTCGGGATTTGAATCTGTGACAACGCGCACAGAAAGATGGCGCTCTAACCTCTCGGCCACCCAGCAGTCGCATATGTTCCGATGATAGCAATCAGATAATCTATTCTAGTGCCTTCCCTGTAAGCACCTGGTGGAAATGAAGTAAAATCCGTGGAAATAGCTCTCAGGATGGTCAGCGTGTGTAGTGTTTGAACTTGTACTATCTCTTCAGTGCGGTACGGTGTAATCTTTCCACTACCAAATACAGGGTGATAAATGCGAACTTTAAAATTGTAATAACTCGTAAACAAACGAAAGCCAATGACATTTTTATAACATATACCTCCGATGATGTTAAGAGAATGACATTACATCAAGTGTTGGAAGTTGCTACTAGATGGCAGCAACAGTCAATGTTTTTTTTTTTTTTTTAATAAACCATGTCGTTTTATAAAAATCTATGGCCACTGAGAACGCCCTTTTTATGAGTCTGGACGACTGTTTTGTTTGTAGGGATTATCTGAATAAAAGGCTGTACGGTAATAAGCCCCGTACGATTGAAGCTTTACAGAAAAAAACATTAACAATGCAATCCAAAAAAACTGACTGTGCAACAATGACACGACCATTAACACGGATAGATGCCTCACAGAATATATCAGCAACTTCCACAGTGCCTGTTGTGACGTAATTTGCTCAACAATACTGAAGGTATCATACAAATTCCACTTATTGTTCGTCCGTTTGTTTACTAGATGTAACAATATTAGGGTTTGGGCCTGTCATAAACACACTCTAAATAAACAAACTAGCTAAAGTACCCGCCCGTTGGTGCGGGGTAAATAAAATGTTGGCAACACCATCACCACCACTACTACTACTACAATTACAATGCTTTAAAACATTACATATTTTTATTTAGAACAATCCCAATTTAATGTAAAAATCAAAACTATTTACTTATTTCTAATTGTTGTTTTAACAAAAATGGAAACAATGTATTTATTACATTGTTATAAACAATGATATTGTTTTTATTAATTAGTTCGCAACAGTCACTTCGGGAACAAAAATATAACAACATCCAAACGGGTCCATTATCTGATCATGTAGGAAAAATCATTGCAATCGGGTCAAGCGATTTGGGCGTGATGATAGGAAAAACATACTAACATTAATATTTATGTATAGAGATTGAGAAATGTCCTGAAAGAAAAAAAAATTGGAAGATTTTCTTCTGTTTCAACATGATCTCAGAGGACTACAAATCACCTGCGGAGTTTAAAACATTGACCACCTACCCACACACGATCTACGTTGATTTTCATTAATTGAATCGGTGAATGCAGAAAAGGCTTAAGTCCATAGAAAATCTGTTTTTAAGAAAACTGAGTCTTTCCCAAGATAAAGTAGCCTTTCGCACGTTGAAACTGCAGTTTCTGTCTGTTTTGACAGATGAGTTTATCCTCAAGGATTACGAAACTGATCTAAACTTAATTTCATAAGTCACTTTATGAAAATCCATGCGCTATACAGCAGTCAGTTGTTCTACAAGCTTGATGCGTCGTCTGCCACGTGTCGCAGCCGTCTCTTCAACCTTGTGCTTATTCTACACGTGTAACTTTGTTGTCTTCCCTCCACATGATTATGAGCCTACAGTGGACTCGAAATATAGTACTGACCTGTATATATTTGTGTGCTCCAATACGAAACAAATAAGCTGCAAATATATTCCTTCGTTTTTCTCATAAATTAACCTTATATAATAAAGCTTACAGATGAGATCACCGTGTTGAATAGCCTGGCTGAGTCTTTCATTAGCTTCTTGGAATAACTTTGTCACCTGTTTTCCTCTTCTGTTTCTCGTTCATCCTTTACGTTTCAAAACCATCTTCTTCATCTGCATTTCCAGCTGATTCACTCTTTTCTATTCTATCTCCTCCTCTTCCAGCTTTATTGCTTCTTCCTCTTGCTCCCTCACAATGACTTTTGTAACGCAAGTATGCACCTCTTGAGTTAATCCAAGCAATTCCTTTGTGGTAGGTGCCGTATGAGCGTTATTGTCGTAAGCTTTCATTGCAGATTTTACAGTAAGAAGCGCATTTCATGTTTTCTCTGACACAGGTATTTTTATTAGAAGATTCTACATGAACTAGGAAAATACATCAGCACTTCTGTGACGCATTGCAAGTGCTGGTTTTACTACCTTTATCCATGTTACAATATTTTAGATTTTTTTTTTTTGTGGAATTCACCTTCGAGAAAAACTGATTCCATATATGTCAATATGACTTTCAGGAATGTCTTTTTCAAGTTGAATAACTTTCCATCTATCAAGAAGTTTTAAAACTATTTTAAGGTATTTTAGAAATGCCTTTGCCATCATAACGATATCATTGTAGCTGCCTTCCTTAATTCTTTCTTGCGACTGTAGACATCAAAAGTTCTTTAGGTTAATGTAAAGCAACGATCTCCAACAAAAGATGGCAACACTATCTCCGTATATGTCTAATGTATTTTTTATCGTTGTACGAATGCTGCTCCTACAAATTCACGCCTAGAGCTTTCAAACTTCTAGAAGATAGATAGTTCACAACCATCTTGTTTATATTTTTTGAACTTATTGATATTAGATTGTTTGTACAAGTTGCACACTGAGTCAAATTGCCCGAAGTTACCCTATTTTGTAACAATGAGTTGTTTTGATACTTGCTATGGTTGTAGATTACTTTACGGTTGCGAAAGTTGGAGTACGACCCTAGCAGATGAACATAAATTACGTGTGTTTGAAAATAAGGTTTTGAGAAAGATATATGGTCCGAAACGGGACGAGATGACTGGAGAGTGGAGGAGACTGCATAATGAAGAACTCCACGGACTGTACGACTCACCAGATGTTGTAAAAATAATGAAATCGCGACGACTAAGGTGGGCAGGCCATGTAGCTCGCATGAGGAAAAAACGAAGATTATATTCTATTCTGGTTGGAAGGCCGGACGGAAGAAGACCGAGACGTCGTTGGGAGGACAATATTAGAAGAGATCTTCGATGAAAACTGGCTTGATGTTGTCCAGGATAGAATCCAATGGCGAACGTTTGTTATTGCGGCGTTGAACTTGCGAGTTCCATAAGCCATAGAGTTAGTTAGAAACTGAACTTTTGAGTTGAAAAGGATTACAGAATATTTGAGTGATGTTCTATTAAGCCAAGCTATTATTTCTTTGATTTTACAATGTTCAGAATATAATTTGCTTTTTGTGATGATTATTATTTACTAACTCAGAAAAGTAATTTCCTTAGTACGTACGATTAAGAAAACAGCATGATATAAGGAAAACTAAATAGTATTGACTTAGTATATCTCGGATGAGTTTGAAGATGAAGTTTAGAAATGAAGAGAACATCAATATGATGAATGAAGTCACAACGTATCCATAATTTAATTTTAGAGTTGAATATTATTTTTTCGAAAGAAATTAAGTAAGATATGCCATCTCAAGGGTTCGTTCGTTTGTTCCATTGATGATGACTGCTCAACAATTAAAGCTGTCAAGCTTTAATTAAGCTTGCATTAAGTTGATTTGTTCATTGTTGCTGACTATTGTTGTTGGATTTAGTTTTTAGGTGTTGTTTCTATGTTTAAGCTTCCACTTCTTATTTTCTTCATTCTTTGCTACTTTCTTCTATTTGTTAAGTAATGTTGTAGTACTTGTTTGGTGGTGATTTTTACAATCTATTTATTTTATTTGGTAAGTACAGTTCATATGCTGAAGAAAATTTAGAGCCGTTTTTGTATTTTCGTTTTAGTCTATTATTGAAATCGCTTTATTGTTGTGAATATCCAAAGTTATAACAATGAAGAAGAAACAAAATAAAAAAATCGACACGGATAGAACTCTTGAAATGGTAATCTCTCTCCCCTTTTTACAATACGATTTATGCATTAAACACACTAGCTTTCGTTTGTACGGTTCATATGACGGTCCACTCCTTCTCCAAACACCAACAACACAGATATGCTCGCAAAAATGCCACTAAACTTTCTAACACTACTCAAATTCTTCTTTTTTGGACAGATCTACTAGAAACTGTAAGACAAAGTACGCAAGTACGATATATCTTGGATACAAGACCATCCTAAACTTTCAGTTCAAATCAACAAACTGCATATAAATTTACGAAAACATAAACCATGTTTTCACGGATCCAAACCTTTCGTCAAGTAATAGTCCTTATTAACAGACTCAGATCACAATTCACAACATATAATGACTGACTCTTTACCTTTCTAAAATTAAGAGGTTTTCTCGCTCCAACCCCCACATTTTCAAAATATTTCAAAAACTGATAGCACTATCAAAAATGTACGCGCATAGCGCACTAGAACTTACAAATTACCATGAAATCCAATGGACAGCGATCTCGAGGTCTTGTCCATTGATGAGTGATATGTTTTCAATGATTATGAAGTCATTATTTAATTAAAGTCTCAGCACTCAACAATGGACAAGATTTCGAGATCGCTGTCCATTGGATTTCATAGTAATTTGTAAGTTCTAGTGCGCTATTAACTTACATTTTTTTATAGTACTCTTAGTTTTTGAAATATTTTGAAAAATGTTAAGAATGGGGGAAGGGGGATTGGAGCGAGAAGGCCTCTTTAATCTAGTAAACACACAAACCTGTGACTGTTTAAACGACTTCTTTGATGCCAATCATTTTTTCTTCGAATGTAAAAAAAAATTACGTAAAGGTCGCAAAAAAAAAAAAAAAAATCAAAATTTACTTAAAAAGGCAAAAATGTCCTCTCCATATTCCATACATTCGCTATTAGCAGAACCTCAAACTCTAATAGGTGACTTTCTGTTAATTTTTTTAACGGCAAACAGCTGTCATATATAAATCAGAAATCTTTGACTACTCTTTACCTCTTCAAATTCGAATTTCTTCAAGTGGTAAATCTTCAAAATTTAAATTCACCTAAAATATAATACATCAATATCTATTATTGAACACAGGAAAACCTTCCAGCAGATACCCTTTATAACTTCCATGTCAGTGAAAATGACATTCTGCATCACTAGAAATCTAAACGTAGTTCCCAAAGATTTCTTTTCTACCAATATATATGTATAACTAAACAAGAAAGTATAATACGGATTAAATATGAAAGTATGAAAGGAAAAACAGTAATGATAATAAAAGATTAAAGAGCAACAATAGAACTACAACAATGTAAAGTGTCTTTTATACTAGTGACGAATCTTCCTCAAATATCTGAAAATATAATGCAACAATAAAGTACAACAACGAAAAGTACTATCTGGCAAAGACAATGCTCATTATTGCTTCAAACTGAAACTGGTTATGAACTTTCTTCTCCGAAAGTTTGAACTTGAATTTGCAGGAGCAATACTGCAATTTTAAAACAACAAAAATACACTAGCTACACATAGAGGTGCTGCTGCCATCTATCGTTGGTTGAAACTAACCTTAAGCAAAGGTATAGTGATGAGGGATAACTTACTGGATGTGTGATTGTATATCCGTCCCATCCAAGTAACGGTTACTTCGTACCTCACTGTAAAGCACATGCATTCATTCTTCTTCCCTTTCTAATATCGCAGTACATCGTATGAACATTGGTGCACTTGACCACGAAAACATTACTTCAGCCTTCACTTTCTGTATTTGTAACTGGGTTGCTATTCTGTATCCACTACTTAGATTTTCTTAGGAATTCTGCCGTACAAAGGCAAAAGGCTGTATCTGCTGGTTTGGCCGAAAATTGCGTTACCAGCAGCGTTGAACCATATGATTATAATGCGTCAACTGACAAAAGGCAGGTACCCGTATCGCTAATATTGACGTGTGTTCCAAATCCCGTAATCCATGGGTGATAAGTCGGGCGATCGAGGTGGCCATTGAACTGACCGAAAGCGTCCTATCCACCGGCCTGGGGTATTGTGTGTTAAGGAAGCAGATTACATTGCGCGTCGAATGGCATGGTGCTCCGTACGCTGAACACACCAGAGAACCTTCGGGGTCGCATTGTTGCCGCAGCGGACGAACTTCGTCGCAACAGGGAGGCACTGCGCCAATGTACACAATCATTGATGGTGCGGGCTCGCAAGTGTATTGAGGTTAATGGTGACATTTTCGAACACCTGATCTGACTCTTGTGCATTGTAGAGTTGACCTTAGTGTCCTGTAACATGTTCTCTCAATTTCTCAGTGCTAGTGGGTCACCACGGCACAATGTTTTTGTAAGTATATCTCTGCAATGAAGCCTGAAGACATATATGCTTATATGAACTTTTTTTATATACTGGTTATGTACAATCACCTCCTCAATTATTTACCTTTAATCCTGAAACACCCTGTATATATTTGCCTTTGTATAAAACGTGATTTTTTATGAATATGTTACTAACTCCATATTAACATGTTTAATGCTTTCTTGCCCAACGATGTCGGAGAAGTACTGGAATGTTATTCTTGGTTGTATAGAAATATAATACTAAGGAATTCATAGTCTGTTATAGACTGAAAGTGTGGTATATTGAAAGAAATTATTTGTCAGTTACTTTTAGTAAATAAGAAATATAAATGGTTAGCATTCCGTATTAGTATAGGGAGTTCTTAGTTAAGGCTTATATCCTATTTGTGTTGTGTGTGTTTAGTGAATCTAATTAACCATGGGCATCACAAATAATGAATGGAAAAAAATAGAAGATGTGGTCCAGCGTGCTATTTCAAAGGAACTAAACGAACAATTTAGTGACTTGAATGAGAGAATTGCTCTCTCTTTCGCCAGCGTGAAGGTACAGGACATGATCAGAGATTCGCTAACTAAAGTCATCTCCACCGTAGTGGAAGAAGCCATAAAAAAGACAAAGGAGGCGTTCGATGATCAACTGTCGAGCATGCAAGCATCAATGAAAACTCTCGAGAAGAAGATAAATGATTTAGAACAGTACGATAGGAGGCTAAATCTCATCGTACATGGTGTAAAGGAAAGTGAAAATGAGGACTGTGACAAATTAATTCTGGACATACTACACAACAACGTGCAAGTTCCAATTGAACCTTCTGCAATACGAAGATGCCACAGACTTGGAGCGGTCAGACGCAATGGACAGTGTAGGCCTTTGATTGTCAAATTCGTCTCTTATAAAACACGACGAGAGGTACTTCAGAACAAAAAGCGGCTCAAGAACACTGCCCCTCAGATCTCTATAACAGAGAATCTCACTCGCACAAACCTTGAGTTATTTCGTCAGGCAAGAAAGTGTGGACTCTTCGAGCGCGTCTGGACAGCTGATGGTACATTGACAAATAGTGGTGTAGTGAGGCTTACCAGTCTTGACGATGTAAGAAACAATGGTAAGTGAAACTGTAATGTGAGACTTCACACGAAAATCGTGTTTTTGAATCAATCAACACTTGAAACTCAATATTCCTAATTGTGTAAATCTATTTTTTTTTTTTTTTTTCATTTGTTTAGTAACTTTCATTGTATTATTGGTATTCATTTACGTGTTTTAAATTTCTCTATTTCTTTTCATCTCTAACATGACAAGATTCTATGAAAATCAGGACTTAACCTTAATTTTTTATTATGTATCATACTCCAAGTACTTTCAATTTCAGACTCTCAATTTACATGTATTTTGTAAAATTTATGATGGCCTCCCGTATGTACTTTCCCTGAATTATAACTGTAACTCATTTGGACATCCCTCTCAGAGTGATGGGTGAAGAAGAGACCGGCAGACATCCCTCTTCATCCCGCATGCTCGTCTCTTCCCCCTCGCATCCCTCTCCGCGAATTACAACTTCTCAAGATCTCAACGGGGGGGGGGGGGGGAAAAACAGCACATTCGCTGCTTCTGAGGTCAACGACCAACTAGCCATCCTGAGTGACACAAATTGAAGATTTCTAAAGAATTTATACCCTTGTTTGGAAGACGTAAAGATAATAGACACAGCTAATAATATTTCTGTAGGGCACTTGAATATTCGTAGTTTACGCCATAAAATTGATGAGATTGCCACTTCAAATTTAGTTCAATGTACTTGCCTAGCTATAACGGAAACATGGACTGATATATCAATTCCGGACGAGCATGTTAAATTAAATGGTTTCAAGATGTTCAGATTAGACCGTGATTTCTCTAAGAGGGGAGGGGGAGTCATTCTCTATATTAAGGATAATTTAATTAGCAACCTAGTATTTAGTATAAGCAATATCGACATTGAAGGATTGTGGGTAAATGTACGTATTTGTAATAATACAAAGCCTATAATAATTGGTTGCGTTTACCAAAGACCAAAGTCTACGGCGGAGTTTGACAAAGCATTAGGATATATACTTCAGTCGCTTCCGAGTAACTACTGCTCAATTTTGGTTGGAGACGTTAACTATAATTCTGTCAACCCCTCTATTAGAGATACAATTTTTTTCGATCTAATGGAGTCCTTGGGTTACAAGCAACTTGTTATCATGCCAACCAGAATAACTGATACTACAGAAAGTTTAATTGACCATATATATACAAACAATGACTCTTTGCACACAAAAACAACCACTGTTATGCATGATTTGAGTGATCATTTTTTCACATACACTACATTGAATGCTACACCAAATAAAGCACCACGAGTTCTCGTAACAAAGCGCACATTTAAGCATTTTAATGAAGAAAAATTTGTAGAATACTGTTCGTATCTTCCCTTCTACAAATCAAATAACATATCGGACATTAATAAAAAGGTTGTCTTCCTCACAAGCTTGATTTGTGATGCTCTTGATATCTTTGCTCCAACAAAAACTTTTCGAATACGTCCGAGCAGAAGACCTTGGATCAACAACTACTTACTCAAACTTATTTCCTTCAAAAACAGAATATTTAAACAGGCCAAGACTACGGGTGCACGCTCATGGGATCAATACAAAATGATTCGAAACTGGGTGACAAAAGAAATAAAGCAAGCAAAAAGGACGTATATTTTGAACCAAATTTATTCTGGTCAGTATACTACCAACAACCAACATCGGCTCTTTGACTTTCTCTCGGGGCGCGAGAAAAAGAGTACTGATATCCCGTCAATAGAAGTAAATAATAACAAATAAGGAGGAAATTGTGAATTTCATTAATTCTTACTTTGCTAATATAGGGACCAACATATGTAATGAATTAAATGGAAATTGGATGCGCAACAATAACACCATGTTCAATGACTCGGCAATTATGTATAATGACTCCCCCATACAGCGATAAACCTGTCTCCACTAACACTATTTTTAAAGTACTCACAGGACTTGATGTTAAAAAAGGCTGTGGAATCGATGGTATTAATAATCGTGTATTACGACTTCTTGCACCGTGGATATCAGAACCACTAACGGACATAATAAATCATTCTCTTCAGTTTGGTATAGTTCCTGACGCTTGGAAACATGCGGTGGTCACTCCCATATTCAAAGGAGGATCGCACACTAGTATAAACAACTATAGGCCTATTTCTATAACACCAGCTCTTAGTAGAGTCCTTGAGAATGTGGTCGATAGTCAGTTAGAAGAACATATAGAATGTAACAATCTCATAACCGAGAAACAGTATGGTTTTCGCAGGAACCGATCCACCGAACTATTGCTACTAGAATTAATCACGAAGTGGCGAAACATACTAGACGTTAAAGGAAAAAACTACATTGGTTTAATTTCCTTAGATATCAGCAAAGCATTTGATACCGTGCAACCTCATTTATTGTTGAAAAAATTATATGGCCAGTTCAATTTATCTAAAATAGTAGCATGTAAATGGTTTCAAAGTTACCTACATAATAGAGTAATAAGTACGAAACTTGGTAATACGATTTCCAAATGTGCCGATATTCAAATTGGGGTACCACAGGGATCAATCCTTGGACCTAAACTGTTCAACTTATTCATTAATGATCTTGCACTATCTGTGAAAAATATGGAGGTTTACTTGTATGCTGATGATTGTCTCTTATTTTGCTACTCTAATTCTTTAGATCAATTAGCTCACACTATTGAAACAAACATTCCCTGCGTGCTTAACTGGTACAACGCAAATAATCTAAAAGTGAACACAGCAAAAACACAAGCATTAATCTTATCAACAGACAACTGTACACGTTCCGTAACTGACAGAGAACTTCAGATAGGAAACAATAAGATATCTACAAGTGCTACATTGAAATATCTTGGCATACCTCTTGATTCGAAACTATCGCTTACGCAACATGTTAAAAAGATATGCTCCAATGCTGTGCCGAAAATCAAGATTCTTCAGTACATAAGCAATTATCTACCTATCACTCACAGAGTAAAGTACTACACCTCGTATATTAGACCTATTCTTGAGCACTATGGTGTGGTTCTGTACGGAATCAACCAAACCAACATAAAAAATATTGAAAGGATGCAGAAATGGGCTATTCGGATAATGCGGAAAGCTCCGCTCTCACTCTCGACCTCCAAATGTAACGAATCAGTGTTGTTGCCTACCCTTGAATCCAGAAGGAAATACCTTTTCTTGGTGCAAATGCACAAAGCTATTTATTCGGCACACCACCGAACACTAAGTGAATTCATCCCTATTTCCGACAATAAGTTTTATAGTAATTTGCGGTCTAACAAATATAACAATGTTCACATTCCGAAGTGTAATAAGACAAATTATGGCATGAAATCATTTTCTTATTTGACGAGCAAAGTTTGGAACCAACTTCCAATTGGATTGAAAAAAGAGGGAAAGCTAAATATTTTCAAAAGGAAAATCAGGGACGTAATATATGACTACTGAACAGTGCGCACGTTAGGCCATCATTCACTTACATAATCACTCATTGTATATAATCAGCCATTTCAACCTTGTAATCTTTCAACCATTCACTATTTACCCAAATGTATTTTTTGTTTCTTTTATCATGATTTTGTGTGTGTGTGTTTTGTTTTCCCATCATTGTGTTATACACTAACTACATATCATAAGCAGGGACATGTATATGGTACTTATTTTGTAACTTTTTTATATCTTTTTTATGCTTTGGAATATTATTTGTCTTATGTATGTTTTTTTTTCTGTTACTGTAGGGCAACAAGCTCTTCTTTATGTAACCATTATTTATGTTAAAAGAATTGTATAGCTTAATGCAACCCTACACTAAACAATAAATAATAATAATATATCGTGTATAGTGTTCAATTATCCGGTAACTGCGTCAAGTATCGCAGTATTAGCCAAAGGAAAATGACCAAGTTCTATATTCATTTGGTGAAAGAAAATTTGAAGGTGTAAGAGCAAATAAACTTATAACAAAAAACAATCATTAGGAAACGAATTACACGACCTGAGTTTTTCTGAATCTGGGTTCGATGATGACAGTAAAGATCCCGTTTACTCAGTCAACACTGTTCGCTAAGCATAGTCACAAGAAAGAAAGAAATAGTAGTGTCAACTTTTCAATATTCTGATCGTCCTATAGAAGACAGAAGTAGGTTTTCAGCAGCTACGAATAACACCGCGCGGCTGTAGCTCAGTTGGTAGAGCGTTGGCATAGCAGTGGCAAGGTCCTGGGAACGATTCCAGCAGCCGCTTATCCTGTCTGAGGTTTCTTTAGTCACACCAGACAAATGCCCTGATGGTATCTACAAACTAGGCTTTGCCGATATCCTCTGTTCCACCCTATCCCAGCCTGATCCTGAAATACCCCAAGGCCATAAGTGAAATTCAAATTGAAGATGAATAAGATGATAAATAGAGAGGTATCTTGAATTATGCGGTTACTCTATCGATTGAATTGTTATTAAGGTCCCAAAACGAGCTGGTGAGCTTTTAAGAAAGGGACCTACAGTTTCTGGTAAAGTGGGCTCCGTGCCACTCCGCTGATAGACCCTGGCGGGAATTGAAACTGTGACCACGCGCACAGAAAGCGAGCACGCTAACCTCTCGGCCACTTCTAGGTCGAGATTCCTTTATATTGCAGTGACTAGATGGCTCTTATTGTTATATCAGTGTTAGCATATCAAATTGCGTATCGAAAGTAAAATGTTGAACCAAAATTTGTACTAAATCTTCTTGTATGATATTTGTATGCCTATAGATGTTAAGAGAAAATAAAAATAGGAAATAGCTTTAAAAATCATACTGAAAACACTAGGACTAAATGCCGTAACTACAGAAACAAGGCACATGCTCCAATGGGAAAAGGCTGTATGTGGAATTCTCGCCAAACGTAGCCTCATTTCATATCAAAATTCGCTTTTAAAAATTGCTTCAACACTAACAAAAACTGTGCACTGGGTTTGGTTGATTAATCATCTAGTATGCTCATTTGTAACGATGCCACCGTGACTGAGCGTCTGTAACTCCGAAATTACGCACATTTCAAAAGTTCTTCAAAGGAAGTTTTTTCTATTTTTCATGTGAGGAAATCACCTCCTGAAGTTCGTCGGTGCAATTATAAAACACGCTGTATATGACTTCGATAATGGTATTTTTAGTCTCGCAACTGACTTGGATATAACTGAAGATCAAAACTCTACCAAAGCAAAACGAAGGTCGTTTTACAAGTTGCCTATATCATGTTGCCAACGCTTTCTAAGGCAATATACGAGTAACTTGATGTGATAGTGTTGTGCAATGAATCAGGAAACAATTCAGTCCAACTTTATGCGTTCGAATCGTTTGAATTTAAAAAAAATCTATTTTAAGGCCCTTAGGCTCACGCCGGGATAGGGCGGGGGAGAGGATGTTGGAAGGCAGACGACCAGGGCCTATTTTTGTAGGTACTATCGCAGCATTTGACTGGTATAACTGAACAAAAAACCTGGAAAAACATCAGTAAGGATGGTCAGCTGCTGGGATCGATTCCAGGACCTCTTGCATCATAAGCCAACACTCTACTGAGCCAAGCCAGCATTTTCGTCGTAAACCATACAAGACGCATAATCGCTTTGGAGAGTCCATCACCACCGACGGTCCACTGATGCCCTTCACGAAGGGTCAGCTGACAATAGGGGAGCGAAAGTGATTTTTCTTATTCAAATGAACTGTAGGGGATTCCCAGAATTTCTCTGAAGTAAAGCTGGATCGAAATAAGCATGAATGGAACTACTTTCCAACAAATAATAATAATTCGTCTACACCAGGTCGATATCTGAAAAAGATTTTCTTACGAAACGATTTGTTAACAGTAAGAATTCATACATTTCAACGAACGTTTAGTCTATTTATCAGTAAAAGATACTCTCTTTGCTCGGTTGAATGGCGGTGACTACGTCTATCATCTGTACTCATACGGAAATTCGCCTTACTCTTGCTTATTTTGATCCAGTATTTACTCCAGACAATATCTGGGAATTTCCTACTACCTTTGGGGAATCCGTTGCGCATCAATTGAACACTTTTGGAACATGCGTTTTTGGATAGAGCAGGGTTCAAAGCATCTTTTGAGTGTATCGTGCCGCCTCTTTCTACTGTTAATGGTACTGGAATTCATTTTCCCAAGCTTTCGGCAGCCTATCGCGCCGAAACGAAGCATTCATGCATCCTCGATGGTCTCTACTTCTAATCTTCATGTCAGGAATCTCGTGGGGCGTTTTTGTCAGTGTAATTTTGCAACAGCCTGTATTGTGCCTAGTCGAAACGTTCCCGCATAAGGTGTATTAATTTAAAAGTGAATAGTTGAATTGAGTGGGTGGCAGGGTCTTCATCAAGTGCTTACCATTATGAAGAATACCGAAGTTCGTGCGTGGCTTCTCTACTATAAAAGGAGACGGGTTCACGTTCACCTATACAGGTGAAGGGTATACTAATCACCTAACCCATCTTCCTGCGACATTTTTTACCCCGCAACAGATAAAGAACTTCTGCAGGAACGAAGCTTTCACTATTGAGAAACAATTGAATACTGAATATTCTAGCTTCCATTTTGAATTTTTATGGCCTTTAGGCATCTAAGGCTCAGGCTGGGATAGAGGAAGGGAAAGGATTCGGGAAGAAGTCGGCCAGGTCCTATTTTGAAGGTGCCATCCCCGCATTTATCTGGTGTGATTGAGGACAAACCACAGTCAGGATGGTCGGGCGCTGGGATCAAACCCACGATATCCCTAATGCTACGCCAACGCTCTGCCACTGGGCTACGGCGGCTTGGTGAACATCTGTCTTGGGTTTATTTTCCATCCGCAATATTCCGCACACAGGAAAAGTCCCCTGTATGATGTTAAAGGTAGTAGATCAACTCAGAAAATTGTTGTGATGCTGCCAGAACACTGAAATTGTAAAGAATATGATTAGACGGGAATTAAAGCTGCAATGGAAAAAAACTTTATAGAAAGGTTTGGTTGGAAGATCAAGATGAAAACACTTGGAAAGAACGCAATGCTAGGGGGTGGTAGGTAAAAATTAAAATAGATTTGAAGGAAATTGGATATAAAAACACGATAATGGAGACATCAGGTTATGGTCAGAAGACTGAGTTAATGGCACGCGGATTCCACTGGCCGTGATGAAAAGCAGAAGCGTGCAGTCCCATTATTATGATCACCTAATGTGGATGTCACACATGTCTAGTGGATCCTACACCGCACATGGAATGTTTACACACCACAAGTGTATAATGCTTGAGGTTTTATATCTGTGAACATAGTATCTGTTACGGGCAAAGCACGGAATCTCTCCGACTTGGAAAAAGCATGATCATCGGTTATCGGGCCAGGGGTACCAGCATTTTTGAAACAGCGGAGTTAGTCAAATAATCATGTGCTACATCGGTGGAAGTATATTAAAACTAGACGAATGGGATAGTTGGGACTTCCCGGCGTCTCAATTGTGCGGCCCCACGTGGCACTGATCACAGACATGAAGGTAGGTGTTCTTGATTTGAATTTGTTAAGGCCTTTAGACTACTTTGGATCAGGCTGGATGGTTGATGAGATGGCTGGTGGAACGAAGAAAGTGGGAGGAAACGGGAGAAATCAGAAGAAAACTCACGAACACGGTTTGTTCACCACAACGCCAACATGGCATGAGCAAGGATCAAACCGACGACCCCTAGCGTCCGAGGTGAGCGCTCTACCACTGAGCCGCCGCGGCCCCCAGGTATTCTTGATCTACTTACTAACAATCCAAATGAACCGTGCAGCCACAAGAAACGGCTCCAACATCACAGTACACTGAACCTCGTTACACTGCGCTTTGAGCTCTGTAGCTGCCGTTTCATGAAGCAACCTTGGTGACGGTCGTTCATAAAAAAAAGTTTCTGCAACCATACAACCAGTGGCCTAGTCCAATGCGTCACGGTTCCTGCTCCAGCGTGTGAATAGACGGTGATGTAATAGCCGTGAAACCAGGAACAGAAACCCGGACGGAATTGTTGACAGAAAACAGACTAGACTGGTGGGAGCGGCGCAGCGTTATGATCTAGGCAATATTTTCATGGCATAACTTGGGTCCGCTGATATTTTTGGAGGACACACTCAACACGACCTTGGTCCCTTGTTGTCCGAGAAGCTAGCACGCTCGCTTTCTGTGCGCGTGGTTACACGTTCAAGTCCCGTGGAGATCCCCACTGAATGGAGTGGTTCAGATCCCACTTTACCAAAAAATGTAGATCCCGTCCTTTGAATCTGATCTGTTGGATTAGAACTTATTAACAATTCAATACGAAGGCAAATGATTACCTACCGATCGTCGCCGAGCAAGTGTATCTGCACATAGTGGCCATTACACTCGACACTTGAGGGTGACGATATCTAACAAAGACAATGCGCTACGCCACGATGCCAGAATTCTTCATGAGTGGTGTGAGGGACACGCCGAAGACTTCCAAGCCCTCGACCTATTCTACAAGTCTTAACCTAATTCAAAATCTACGTCGACTGACACACCAGATAGATGGAGTAACCTACAGGAACTCTGAGGTACACAGCATTCTACATGGTCACTGATACCCCAAGCAACTTTTCGCTGACTTAATGAATCCCTCCCACGGCGACTCACGCTATAAAAGGAGCATATTCAGGATAGAAGGTAGGTGGTCATGATAATGTTACCGGACTCTCTGTTATAGCATTGCGTTGCCATGCAAAAAGAAAAGCAAAAAGAAAAGAAAGGAGGAGGGACTTATACATACCGTGATGTGATATCTCCTCCACAAATCGGGACACACTTTACGATTATGTCCTTTGAAGTTGCATAGGTCGCACAGCTGATTCAAAATATTGTTTCGACAATAGTTGCAAGAGTATGTGAAAAAATGAGAAGGACTTCCGCACTGAAATAAATAAATAAAATTACTTGTAACTCTAAATAAATAAGATTAGTTTGTCCATATAAAGTTAGTCTTATATTTAATGTAATGTTCTCGGGTTTGCTGCCAGAATATACACTAGTCTCTCGCCAATCCGGCTATTCCTTGCACATATGGGTGCCGGATTATTGAGAGGGTCGGAAATTACTAGTTTACACACATAGGGACTATATTTATTAAATCCAAAGACATAGTATGTACTGAACTTTACTGTAAGGAAGTCACAATTTCAAATTGTATAGCATTGTTTAACATTTTTAACTAACAACATTGTTGCACACGATAATTCATTGTTGTGCGCGTCATTTCTGCTTGAGCGACTAGAGGCCGGATTAGCGAGATTCTAGTGTATTCTGTTCGATAGCTACGCTTTTTATTACCATACAACGGTAATATCTTTAGAGTCATGGTGTGTGTTGTTCTTGGTCCATGTATTTATATACCACTGCTAGGGTAGGTGGAGGAAAAAGCTGCTGTTCTATTGGGTGTGGTCCTGGGCCAATGGCTTGCTGGGGATGGCCGCTAGTGAAGCCGATTTCCCTGTGCTAATGATATGTTGCAGGCTTCCCCTCTGTGCCTCGCTGTTAAGTTGAGTGCCGAAGCCTTGAGTTCGGTACGTTGTATAGCCTTTATCTCTATTGAGGGAGAGTCTGTATTATGTACGGATATTAAAGCTTTAGTATTTTTCTGTCCAAAAGTGATTGCTTCTCTTAAGAATTTCAGTTTCGTCCCAATTGGCTTCATGTTCGTGTTGTTTGCAGTTTTCAGGTTTGGTAATTTTATCCGGTGCGTCAGTCTGGTATGCCACCGACGTTCCTTGACTGGATCATCTAGGTTTCTTCCTGTCTCACCTATCTGGAATCACATTCACATGTGCCTGGGGTCTTCACAGCCCTACTGACTTTTTGAGAATGTGCAGTAAGTTCTTGATCTTCGGTGGGAGGGCAGTGTAGTCCTGATCAGGGTTGGCAAAAACAATTTAAAAAAAAACATTTTTTTTAATACTTTGCTTTATCTATTTATATTACATATGGATAAAAATAAGTTTGTTTCTCCGTAATGTCCTTATGCAACAGCGGGGTTACGAAGGACGCGACCTCCTACAGCTACAGCTTAAAGTGGTATCCGAACCATTACTCGGTTTGCACCCGAGAGAAATTGTCCTCCACCTGCACTCGAATCCGGGACCTCTTGATTACAAATGCGATGAGGTTACCGATTCATCAACGGAGGACAACCTGATAGAAATACGTTGTACTGATCTTGCGTAGTTGTGAATATAATTATTAAGAGTCACTTCAGAAGAACAAAAATATACAGAACTGCACACGTGAAATCACTGTACAGAGTTATACTAACTCACTCTATGGCTTACGGAATTCGCAAGTTTATCGCCGCAGTAACAAACGTTCGCCTTGGATTCTATCCTGGGCAACATCAAGCCAGTTCTCATCACGGACACCTACTTCTCGAGTTATACACATTATTAAAATAAGTGGACAATTTCAAAAGACTACAGAGTACAGATCTAATTTAGTCCAAGCTAACCATTGAGTCAGATATACAGCGATTTATTCTGCATATCAATAAAAGAAGTGAATAAAAATAGTACGATTATTTGAGTTCACTCTGGCTCTGAACCATACATACATATATATATATATACAGAAAATATTTTTGATTTCAAAAAATTCGTTTTCTGGAGTTTTTATGAGAAAAAATCTTGTATGGAATTTCGGTGTATTTTATTAATACTAAACATTATTAGAACAAAAGAATATTTAGAATTTTTGCTTTGATTGTGATTGCATAATAATAATAATGAACGTCACTGGATGCAGTCGATAAATTTTGCCAACTTCTATCAGTATATTTAAGCAATATTAACTTTGACTTCTTTATGAAACAACAGGTATTCAGGCAAACAGAAAGATACAATTTGACTTCGTTTCGTTTGTTCAGGCTTAACGTCCTTATGTAACAGCAAGGTTATGAAGGACAAGACCTACTGCTTATAGTGGCATCAGAACCACTACTCGGCTTGCACTTTAGAATAGAGAAATTCTGTGGTCCCATCGATAATTGAACCCGGGACCCCTTGATTACAAGGCGAAAATTATAAAAAATTAAAGCAGATGGTTTAATATGTGGAATCGACACCATGAAGTTCACACTATTTGTGACTTTTTTTTTTCACCACGATTTAAATCAGCCAATCCTGGTCCCGATGATGATTTTCTTTAGTAGTCTGGCTAATTGGTTGGAAGTTCGGTCCATGTATGGTATAAGTGTTATATTTTCCTTATCTAATGTGGAGGCTTCTCTTGTAACGTGCGTTCTATTTTTGTATCTCGCGACAGGCCTCCTAATTTGCTGTGTGGAATATTCGTTGAATTTGAATACTGCTTCCAGATGTGAAAGTTCAGATTCTCTGTATCTGCTATTTAGTGCGCCCTGTGTATTAAGGTTTTGAGTACTCCTATCTTCTGTAATGGATGGTGGTAACTGGAGGCATCCACGACAGTTCGGTGTGGGTTGGTTTCCTGTAGATAAGAGTGTCCTAAGCTGCCGTCCGGTTTCTGTTTACGAGAACGTTAAGAAATGGGAGTTTTCCTTCTGCTTCGGTTTTCATTGTGAACTGTATGTTCTGGTGCACGGAATTAAGATGATGTATGTATTCATCAAGCTTTCGTTTGTCGTGTGACCAGACGACAAATGTGCCGTCGACAAATCTGTAAAAGACCTTTGCTGTGTCCAGTGCCTAGTCTTCAAAATGTTCATGTCAAAGTTCCCTACGATTGGAGAAGCTTCTATCTTCCAAGCTCCCATGGTCACTTCATTCCTTTGTTCATAGACATGACCTTGAAAACTGAAATAGAAGTCTGAACAGCTGAACGATGTCCTTACTAAAATGGGATTCTAGGAGCATGATGGATTCTTCCAATGGCACTTTTGTGAATAATGATACCACACCAAAGCTAACCAGCAAGTTGTGTGTTCACTGTAATGCTGCGTAGTAGGTGTACAAAATGGCTGGAGTTTTTGACATGGTGGTTTACAATCTCCTTTCAGTGGTTGTAGAAGTTGAGTAAGCTTTTTGGCGAGATTATGCGTGGATCTTCCTACGGACCTTAACGGGGCCCCTGGCAAAGACAGACAAGCCCGGGACCACTGAATTATTAATAGACGCAAGCAGAACTTCAAGAAAATTAATATGGTTGTTAATTTTTCAATATGCTGATTCTTTAAATTTGATACTGAAAATAATCAGACTTCACTATAAATGTCTACGCTGTTACGTTACTTCTGCACTTAACTGTTCATAAGTTTAGATGAAGCCCAAAAGCAGTTGTTTTATTATTCCTTAAAATCTGAGATATTGCTTACTCCCATGCACACTGAAATTTTGTATTCAACGGTTTTCAAATGTTATCTCTTAACGTTCTGGCAACACTAAGAAAAAAGAAAAAAAAAACAGCTGAATACAATATTCCAGTGCACATGGGAGTAGGTAGTGATAATATGTAAATTCTTTAAACACCATTTTACTGCCATTCTTACAATTACACATTTACATGCACATAACCACGAAGATTACATAATTAACAAATAACATACACCTTCCATATTAAATCAAATCTTTGTTTCGCCAGAAACTTCACGCTCCTAGGTCATGGAGTGAAAAGCTTTGCGTACTGAAAATATTTTGCACATTGCACAGGACAGAATTCTAAAGCGTTATGTTTTTATACACTTGCCCTCCGTGCGTATTTAAAACATCTTTACTAAAAATTCCACTTTTGCAAGAAAAAAGCGACTGAATTACGGATTAAAATTGCACAATAGCGTCAGTACTTTTAAATTTTATTTATGGTCTTTAGACATCTTTGGCTCAGCCTGGGATAGGGGAGGAGAGAGGATGTCGGTCACGGCCTAGTCCGAAGGTACATCCCGGCATTAGCCTGGTGTGACTCAGAAAAAACAGAAAAACCTGTCAGGATGACAGTCCGCTCTATAATGGCGGCACTACTACACTGTGTGAATCAAACTTTGATGTCTAAATTAAAATACAAAAAGAAAAACCTAAGTTAAGAGTAAATTAAATTATAACAAGTCATGGATGTATAGAAAAGCACATTGTAAACGACATATTTTTGAAATCTCAATAATGTCAAGATAAAAATGCAAGGAATGTACAGGCAAAGAAATAGCTGATGTTTTAGGTAAAACGCAGAACTAGTAATATTGTGAAATGCTTGAACTCGTGGATGAACAGAAGCAACGAACGGCAACAAGTGACGTCACAACGATTTCATTACATTGAATATTAGCCACCGCGACATGCGATCGACGTTTTTTCTAAATTAGTGAAGTCACGGTTTGAAAGCTTATAAGCTGGTTACTCGAGGGTCAACTCTTGTAGATCGACACCTCTTATACCGAATAGACGACATCGGAGGATTGCTCCGCTCTGAAAGTTGCTTACATCATTTATTGTCCGTGCTTTGCTTCTAAAATAATCGATGGGTACTCGACTTCTCTCATTTTGCAACTCATAATATTATGATGGATTAACTTTCTTAAACCGATTTGATACTTACGCAAACATCAACTACTTTGTTAAAGATTTATATTTAACCTGAAATCTCAGATTCTTATTCAATAACCCGATCAACCATCTTTAATACTTAAGAATGACATCAAGTTTGGCTCACCAGCCTTTACTTGAGAATGAGCTTACGCTATTCTCAAGTGAACTCTGGAAGAACCAGAAACTCTCTCAGGTATGGCTTCTTTAAAGCTCTACCACTTTTTCGGACATATCTGAGAAATAACTGAGACGTAATTGAAGTAGAATTTTAATCAGTCTCAGCCTCTTTTGAGCTACGCCAATGACAGTCCCAACTGAACCCGAAATATTTTACTTTCGAGAATAAAGTTTATTTGATAGACGGGGGAAAAACCACTGAAAAGCCGTAACTCAAATTTAAAACAATTTTGAACAGTATTGAAAAAAAAAAAGTGATTTAAATATACAAAGCTTACTTACTGCTAGACATATTCTGTTGTGACATCGTGTTTCGAAATGGCCCTCTTCACCACACATATAACAACGAGGTTTTCGAATGGGATCCGGGCAATGTTTTAGACGATGGCCCCATTGATTACAGTTGTTACAACGAACCTTCTTATCGTAATAACGGTCATTTCTTCTACACGATGCATACCTATCCTCGTCACTTACTTTCCAGTTCCCTTTATCTGAAACGAAAAATAATAATAATAATAGTAGTAGTATTTAAAACATCCATTTTTTTCTAGAAAGTTATGCTATTAATGAAGAACTACATAACTGAGACTCATTAAACTCTCTTGAAAAATAGATGGCTTGTGGAACTCTTGATCTCTGAGTAAAGGTCAGTTCTACAATCGACCGCTAAACTTATAGTCAGCGCTAAGTTGAGGCCAACTCTCATTGGCACAAATCAGACTTGGCCTCAACTTAGCGCTGACTGGAAGTTTAGCGGTCGATTGTAGAACTGACCCTAAATAAACAAGAACTCTGAAACAATCTGTTAAGTCTTCAAATCACGATTTTTTTTTAGAAAATGCAATAATATCGATAGAGTAAAATATACAGGGTGTCTGAGACCACCCGGACACCCTTGTAAAATGAAGGGAATAAATTAATACTAAAAATAACAAAAAGACTAAGATAACTAAATCGAGTATGCTCTATCAAAGGGTGATATTTGGAACTTCCGGTGCTGACTGGAAGTGACCTATCTATCTTCGTTTTATGATATCTTTTAAATCTGATTCTACATTAAATATTAAGAAACTATAGTCTGAAACGTTTGTACAACAAACGCCTCCATTAGCCTTAAAATGATGTCAAAAAGTGTGTCGAACAGATGAACTGTAGTGTTGAGAGACCACCGTACGTTTCAAAATGGAAGGAATTCCTTTTATTAAAAATACACAAAAATTGAAAATATTTAATCGAGTCCCTTCTATCCATTGGTGATAATTGCAACTTCTGGTACTAACAGTTTTATTTTTAAATGGAACATGTTTATTTCATATTCTATGTTAAAAATTAACGGATTTTTGTCTGAAACGCTTGAGCACCAAACTGCCTCCATTGACTGTCAAATGAGTTTGAACGTGTAGTATCTGAGCATTTTGAGTTCATCTTTTCGACACACTTTCGAAATCATTTCAAGGCTATTCGAGGCATTTGTTGTAAATACGTTTCAGACAAAAGTTTCTTAACTTTTTATGTAGAACCAGAATCGGATTTTAAAAAACATGTTTTATTAAAAAAAAAAGCTCAATTTCCGGTCTGAATAGTTCACTTCGAGTCAGTACCGGAAGTTCCAAGTAGCACCATTCGATAGAGCATACTCGATAACATATCCCTCCATTTTACAAGAAGTACCCGGGTGGTCTCAGACACCCTGAATATAGATTATTAATAAGGAAATATGGATTTCCTAATCCTCAGGAAATGGATTAGTAACGAAAAGTAAAAAAGGTAATAAATTTACTATCACATTACATAATAAAATCTATGAAAACTAAAACAAGAACAAAATAAACATAAAAAGTCAGGTTAATGCCCGCGATATAGTTTGCCCACAGGCTTATGACGGGTGAACTCCGTACGAGGGATATCCAATGAAATATGTCTAGACGCAATCTAAGAGCTTCGTTCTTGTTCGTGTTTTCCATCTGTTACTTTCCGCACTCACAAAATTAATAACCCAAAAATCTGTGCCTATCATTGGCTGCACTGTCGCGATCCTTTTTCGTTCTTCAAGGTCAAACGCCCTAAGCCCTTGGACAAAGTATAGATGAAGGTGAAAAAATGAGAAAGGGAACACGATAAATAATTCCAAAAAACTTCTTAACACGAACAATTCTTACAAATCTTAAATTAAAAAAAAACAAAAAAAACGGAAAGATGGAGCAACAAGGGTAAAAAAAAAAAAGAATGAAAAAGGTATCCAGTCAGCGCCAAAAGTTTGTAACCGGTTGTCAAATTTCTCTCCGTATAACTTTGAAATGGATAGGCCGATGTGAGTAGTTTTCTGTGAATTACAGAAAATAGCATTGCGTTTAAGTTACCGGAAACGCAAGTCAGTATATCCATTCCAAAGTTATTCGGAGAAGGTACTTTTACGACTGGGTACAGACTCTTCTCCCTGACTGTACCTATGCACAACAAACTTTCTGGACCGCGGTGGCTCAATGGTAGTGTGTTCATCTCTCGGTGCGTGGGGAACCTCGGTTCGTACATGTGATGGACAAACACCGTGTGCGTGGGTTTTTTCTCAGAGTTTCCCTCCCACTTTCTTCATTCCACCACAATTCTCCCATCATCATCTACTCGACCTGAGCCAAAGTTGCCTGAAGACCTTACACAAAATTTAAAACAAACTTTCTGGATAAGACAAAGATATTTTTTGAAGAACTTCAGACTTCAGCTTACGCGCGTCGCGTTACTAAGGAATTTCTTACTGTTAAAAAAAAATCACAATACAAAACGAAATGGGGCATTCAATAAAATAAAATATAAAACTTCGGGTGAAGAAACATTACGATCACGCGGCTATCTTTACTCTTCATTGCCGCCAACTTATTTTCTGGCATTCGACCTTGACCATCATTTTGTTCCTTCTGATCACACCTCATGTCACCATGTTGCGTGAAATAAAAGAACATAACTCACCTAAGAGTACACATAATGAACAAACCACAATATTTCGGCCACTCTACTGGACTTCGCCTGGACGTAAGAAGCGATAAATATTGCGAAAACGTGAACAGAGTTTAAGTCTAGTCAGGAGGTGACTGGCCAGAGGAGCATATGGAGGAAGTAGACATATGACGTCACCTGGTAACAGTGGCACTATACGTGTTCTAGTGCACAGAATTTACTTTTTTGTGGGGGGGGGGACTGACGTCATGAACATTTTGAACCATATCTCACGAACGGTACAAGATATCAAACGAATTTTGTTACGCCAAATATGACTGGACCATTGTACAACTTATTAAAATGTGGTAGTCGTAAGTTGTATAATGAGATCGCAGTGATGCCCCAAACATGGCGGATTTCGGCTTTTTCGAATTTCTCTTTGAAAAAAAATCGTCAAAAATCAGATTATCAATCGATTTTTAACAAAACTCGGTAATATTGTATAGAAGCATAGGCCACACATATTATACTGGATTCTCGTTTAACCGAATTTGATGGAACCAAGGGTGATTCAGTTAAACCGGAAACATAGTGATTTGCATGCTGTAGTTTAGTACTCTATTACATGTTAAGAGAACAACCTTATTTTAATGTAAACTACACGATTTTTCAAACACAGGCCTATTCAAGCCCCTTTTCTAATTATTATTATTATTGTCACATTATTGACTGTTGAAAAGAGTCAACTGCCGTCACTAGGTGCAAGCGTTTCCTTACCTTTTCCAACCCACTTCGAGCACTAGCAACTACTACTGCAATGTAAAGTACAATATACTATATTTACAAAGAACTGATAAATTCTTTCAGTATGTTTAAAGTTATACTGTACATGTACTATTTTGATTTGTTCGTATATACTATACATGTAAAATAAAAATAATCCAAATGCAAAAAATTACAGTACTGTATTTGAATATAAAGTTTTTATTAGTACAGTAGTGTACTGTTTCATACTTTACTGTATTTAAAAATTGTAAACTGTGTATTTTTGGACCATTTAAGTAACTAATGACTTCGGCCCGTCTCGAGACAATTAGCTGTTAAGTCTCTAAAATCCACAACCATCCATGCCCCAGCCGGGATTCGAGCCCGGGACCTTCGGCTCGCTGGCTTAGCGCCCCAAATCGCACAACTACCAGATCGGTTTTACTATATTTAAATTTAAATTAAAAAATACTTGTATTGTTATTACTGCACTGTATTTTTACTGAACATTGCAAGGATTGTTCAAATAACTCGTACATAATTAAGAAATATAGAAATCAAATGTAGCATCTGCAAACTGCTTTCACTCCGTCGGGATTCGGTTAATCGGGACTCTACTGTAGAGGAGTGATCACTCCTCTAGAGGGGCCCAGTTGGGGACAAATGGGAAAACAACATACTGCAATAATGGTGCTGATTCCATTATCCATAATCGTATGCCGCTATCGTGTTCATTTTGTCTGAAAGGACCTCCGTAGTTCTCCCCTAAACAAAGAGACAGATTAACAGGTTACTATAATAATTTATTAACTTACCTGACATAGTTTTCTGGACCTCTGCCACATCAAAGGTTTCACCACCCCACGGTTCATCATAAAACTCGACCATACTTTTGGGCCAATATTTACTGCTGCCAGTTGAAGGTATGGGTCGTCTACTGTCGATTTCAGTCGTCACTGGTGAAGTTTCTAACATTTGCAAAGGTGTATTCTTCTCTACAACAACGCGAGACGTACCGGACACATTTCTCCTATTTCTACCTTGAATATGGATTATAAGATCCGGTATTTCCAATTCCTGTTGGACCTCGTGCGTAGTTGGGATTTCCTTATTTGATGTTCTTTTGTTAGAAGAATTTTCTTTGTGTTTCTTCTTCTTCCTCTTCCTTCGCCCTTCATCATCATCAATTCGTATCGACGGAGCAGTTTCAATTTCCACTTCATGATCTGCTAAGTGAGAATCGTTGTATACTGTGTTAGCGGTTGAACGAGAATCACTGTGTACTGTCTTAGCGGTTGAACGAGAATCACTCTGTACTGCCTTAGCGGTTGAACGAGAATCACTCTGTACTGCCTTAGCGGTTGAACGAGAATCACTGTGTACTGAGTTAGCCGTTGAACGAGAACCTAGAAGTGATTTTTTCTTGGGACTGCTCGTTTTCTTCTCCATTTCTTCTTCACTGCTTTCCAATGTTATTAGTACAGGTGACTCCGGTTCCGGCAGCGGTAGTTCTTCAATAGATCCATCAGAATCTGAATCACTATCTAACACAATTACGTCACTTGACTCAGACCATCGTGAAACGGCACTACCCGCCTTGTTTTCTACAGCGGCATCTGTTGGAATAACCGTTGTAGTACTCTCATATTTAATATTTTCCTTAAATTCAGTTTTATCTCCATCAACAAGCGATTGAGAATCTTCCACCTTTTTCTCTTCAGCCAATTCATTAGTACTCACACTTTCAACCTGAGATAAATTAGTTTCTATGGGTGTTTGTTCAGTCGTAGAAGCTGCTGCATTCTGACAGGACTTATCAGGTTTTGAGGTAGTATCTGAGCACAACGAATCACAGTCCCTGTCGATCTTTTCAAAATAAGGCGCAAATTTGCTAGGTTCTAAGATAATGTTTTTGATAGAAAATACCGGCACACCAGCTTCCACATTTCCGTCTTCTAACAATTCATTTCGTTCATGGTGAATCTGATTGTATAAGATTGTTTCCAGATCATCTAGTTCAGCGTCAGATGATACAGGGGACCTGCCAAAAATGCTCGATCGGTCTACCTCAGTGTCTGCTTCAACGTGTACATCGTACTCGTCTTCCGAGCTGCTCATTATTCTGAAACGAAAAGAAGAAAGCAAAGCATAAGAAGAGGATCTTCTAACTAATAAAAGTCAGGATATTAGCGAAAAGTCTATTTAGCATACCGGTGCCAATAAATAGTTGTTTTTTTTTAAGTAGAACCTGGATTAGGCTATACGTCCTAGTGGATAAAAGGGGAAGAACGGTTGATGGAATTTAAATTTTATTTATGGCCTTTAGGCAACAAAGGCTCAGGCCGGAACAGGGGAGGAGAAAGGATTTGGGAAGGTATCGGCCAGGGCTTATGTTGAAGGTGCCATCCCGGCATTTGCCTTGTGTGACAGGAAAAACCCTGGAAAACCTGTCAGGATGGTAGACCGCTGGGATCGAACCCACGACCTCCCGAATGCTACGCCAACGCTCTACCACCAAGTTACAGTGACTCGGTAACGGTTGATGAAAAAAACAAAACAAAATAAGGTAATCCGTACCTTTTATTTGTCTACGTATTTATACAATCCTAAACACATCTTTCATGTTCTTTTACAAAGGTCTGTTTTTTTTCCTGCACCTTGGCAGCAGCAATGTTGTTGTTCATGTCCATCATAATTCTTTTAATGACACGAATATCTGGTAATGAACTTTCATCTTATTCTAAAAACCGGATCAATGTTGTTCTTATTCAACTTCAGCTTGCTTAGTTCAAAACACACGGAAAAAGGAAATCCTGAATCTCGTGAAAAATCTGTTAATCTAGAAACGGATAATCGAGGCTCTACTGTAACTAAGTTCTCAAGCAAAATATACTAACGCATACGCTTTAATTCCGATATCATTTTGTAGCCAAATCAAACATCACCTCTCCAGCGGCCGACCATCCTCCAGGTTTCTCCTCAGTCACACCAACCCAAATGGCACCTTCAACGTACGCTATGGCAGATACCTTCCTCCAACCCTAACCCCGCTTGAGCATAAAAGCCATAAATAAAATTTAAATTGAAAAACCATTGCTTACGTCATTGTGTGTCGAGATATGACGCCATTTGTGACGATGCCGCCATCACTGAGCATCTAAAGCTACGAAAGTGCATAATTTTGAATTTCTTTAAAAGAACATATTTCTTCGTGTTAAGTTGTAAAAAATTACCTCCTGAAGTCTGCGCCATGATTTCACGGACACTCTGTATAACGGTGAAAATTTGCTTGAATATCGTTTGGTGTGTCTGGCAGCTATACAAATCCACACTATTGGATCAAACTGCGCCGAATCTTCTGTATGTCAACCTCAACTTACCAGAGAAAGACCTAAATATGTCTGCTTCTAAAACGTTCGATCCATCCCTCAAATAGCAGTCACGTAAACATTCTCTTCTTATACAATTACCCTGGCACCTATGTTGGGGCACGTAGATAAACTTTGGTAAACTTTATTTTTATATGGGCCAGTTTAGTAACTTTGGACTTCGGCCCGTCACGATTCGCCTTTAGCTGTTAAGTGTTAAAATCCACACCCATGCCCCTTCCGGGACCTTCGAGCCGATAGCCTACCGCCGCAGACCGCTCGGCCGGCTTGGGGCACGTAGAAGATTCAACGCAACGCTAACAATGAGAATAGTAGTTCCTAGTGAGCAATGAACTGTACGATTGTGGCTGAAAAAATGTAGGCGTTGTACGAGAGGTCAGAAAACAGGTATAGTTTAAGAAAAGACCTACAAAATGCTAATATACTCTAAACTATCCACCTAATCTCAATTTTGACATGAACAGCACTTATTCAAATGAAAGGATTAATCGTAGCTCTTACGTGGAAATTATTATTGTTTATCTTACGAGAGCGAAGATAAATAACCTTAATGACATGCAGAATACAACCCTGCCCTGCCACCTGTCTGCTGTAATCCTTGTAATCGTCACTGACATCAGAATACGAACATCAACAGGGCAGGCGTAAGCCATCAATTCCACTTATTATGAATAATCCATTTTCTTTTTTTTTTGTTGTTGTTGTTGTTGTTAAGGAAAATAAAATTATGTGGAGTCCTACAGATAGAATTTTATTGACCTAACACTGTTACTATTGAGAGTATTGATGAACCTGTGCCGTCATGGATGTTTAAAAATTTATGGAGTCACTTCACAGGTTATTACATTGAAAGGACAAATTCGGGTTTCTGCCCTACCATAAAAGCATTATGATACACTTGTACTTTGTGTTTGACCATAAAAATCTAATGCTTTGGCTATTTCAGAGGTTAGAAATATGTTTTTGATTTGTACACCTATACAGTGTTACTGCATAAACTCCAAGGTATGTCTTTACTTCATGCCTTACATGTCCTTGTCCTTACTTCATGCCTTATATGTCCTTGTCTTTACTTCATGCTTTATATATACCTGTTGGTGTTTTCTCCGACACATCTAGTCATTTTCCCGCCTCCATAACCTGACCAGACTGCATCATTGGCAATATGGCATTTTCTTAACACCACTCCCGCACCTGTCCATTTTCCTTTCTACCAGTTGAAAACGCAATTGCGAAACGTACTAATTTTCTATAGCGTTTGTGAAGTTCGTGTGCTCCCATCTCAAGATTTCACTATGTAAGTATCCGTTTCTTTTCCACCTTGTTTACCATCTTATATCATCATCATATTCAGCTGTTTTCTATCCACTGCTGGATGAAGACCTACCACCTTTTTTTCCACATATCACGGTCTGCTGCTATCCTCATCCATGTAGCTCCTGAAAAAAGCTTGATTTCATCTACCCATCTTGCATTTGGACGTCGTCTCGGTCGTGTCTTTTCTCTAGGAATCCAATGTAGTACATTTGTCGTCTACCTTCCATCTGTTCGTCTAGCTATGTGACCGGCTCATTTCCACTTCAGCTTCTTCGCAGTCTTGATTACATCCTCTACCTTTGTTTGTGCGCGAATCCATTCACTTGTCTTCCTGTCCCTCCTGGTTATTCCTAGCATGCATCTCCATTGCTCTTTGTGTGACTCTCAATCTTTGAGTCGTTTGCCCATTCAATGTCCAAGTTTCACAGCCGTACATCATCACAGGTAAGACACAAAGCTTTAGACACATTGGTAGTTTGCTTTTGAAAATAAAGTGTAGTCTTCCAAAAGAACTCCACGCCATTTTACATCATCTATTTATTTCATCAGTCAACTTTGCATTCGATGTTTTGAGCTGGCCTAGGTACACATACTCATCAACTATGCCTATTGTCTTTCCGCTAATCTTTATTTCCCTCTTTGCAGCATGTTGATTGTATAGGACTTTTGTTTTACTTAAATTCATTTTAAGGCCTATTTTCGAACTCTCATTACTCAGTTCTTCCATTCTGGTCTGTAGTTCTTCTGCACTTGAAGCAAACCGGACTATATCATCAGCGAACCGTAGGTGATGAAGATATTCGCCATTAATTTTCATTCCCACTTCATCCCAGTTTAAATTTTGGAACAGTCTCCAGGACCGTAGAAAACAGTTTTGGAGAAACTGAATCTCCTTGCCTTACCCCTTTTTCCAACTTTAAATTTTTCACTTTCTTGATGTAGTCTAATGACAGATGTGGCACTCGAATTTATTTGATTTTCCATGACTGAATAAACACTTTTAATGAGGTTACTCCTTGGGTAAAGTTTAGTTTTAGGTTCCCCCAAAATGTATAATATACAGCAGACATGCAACAATGTTTTCTACGTGTGTGGGGGTGTTGAAACTCAATATATAACAAAGTTGCGAGTGATGGAAGTGTCAAATAAGCCTAAGAATGAATGACCTGCGAATATTTGACACCTTCGGTGTTTTAGCAGGGCACATGGTGTGAGTGTAGAAAGGTGAAATGTAATAATAAAAATAATAACTACTAGCGTTATAGACCGAAAGGTCCTGATCCTGCCCCAACGCCATCTGTCCGCGGTTGGTGGAACTGCGTCCATCTGAGTGACGGCTGTGGGATCAACACTGCGCGTCACCTTGACCTCGAACAGGCATATCCGGGGTTTCTAAACCAAGTTTGCCTAAAGACGCTGGGTGGACGCCGAAAGGGGTGCTCCATCCGGGAAATGAACCCGAGACCACCGGACGTGAGTCCAACGCTCTAACCACTCGACTGTGGAGATCCTAAAGGCAATATGCTTCGCAATGAAAAACATGATCTAACTTGACTTTTCTAACCTGTCTTTGCTTTTCTACATTGAGTCTTTGAATTTTGTAGCAAAATAAGTCATTTATAACACGAAGTGACGCAATTAGGATTCCCGAACATGCCGCCATGTTTTCGTATGCTTAACAACTCGAGTATGTATTTAACGAAATAATAATGACACATGCCTTTTCGTAACACTTTTCGGATTGCTGGCTGTCCCTGTGATTTTCTAGAAGGGTCTGTCAATTATTTGTACGAGACTCAGTGATAGAAAGAGTACATACGGTCCAATAGCTGGCGGACGCTGGGGAATCGAAATTAAAATTTAGCCTGCTCCTACACAGAGACCACTATTAACTAAGTGAAAGGTAAAGTTAATAGATGATAATGTTTTATATACCTGGTGATTGTGCAAGTTATATTATCTAGGTCTTGCGTTCATGACTTATAACGAATGACAAAAGCTGGCAATGCTAAAGAACTAAATTTTGCTAAGGAATTATGATTTTGTTAGAATAACTGTAACACATGTTTATTTTATGTTTTGGGTTAGTGGGTCTTTAGGTTTTAGTTTCAGAAAGTTAATTTTTTATTGGAAGGGTTTTCCCATTATCTTCACATTTTGACAGATGTCCATGTTAATAAAAATTATACCCATTTTAATCAGACGTGGTGAAATGTATGTAAAATTTATTAAATACAAAGACGGTTGGTAATCATTTTAGTTTTGCTCTTTAAATACTACTACGAGTTGCTATAATGATTACTTGCTGATCTTTGTTTCAATAGTCGGTAAAGAAATGGAGTATCCAGTAGCAGAAGCAAGGTCAAAATTTCACGTCTCAAAAATTGCACGTGATGCATTCTTCAGGTAGGAGAAAGAGAGAGAATTTCCCATGTCAACATTTCATAAATCGAAGACTTCAATGGCACCGTTTTATTTCTTTTTTAAGTAAGAACTGGTCAGTAATTCTGAACCTGCAAGGCAAAAGGAAATACGTAAAAAATCTTTTTTATTTGACAATTTGAAATGTATGGTTCGGCTCTGTGTACTGTAAAAAAAAATGGCACTCGTAGGACAACAGATAAGGGAGATATAAGCATGCTTTCGTTTTGAATAAGCCAGTATCATTCAAAGATCTACACAAAGAAAGGAAATAAGTCGACTTATTCTCTCTCCTCAAATGCATTTCTTTCTGAAACAATACCAAAATATGTTATTCTTAAGGTAATAAGTGTTTTCATTTTATATGGTTGCTTTTGTCGGCAAAGTCAACAATCTAACTTAATACTACTGACAAGGTGGAAAAAGGAAAGCGGATAACTGGTGCAACTTTGATCTAGAATATTTTTTATACAATCAAAGAGAACGGTAGCATTTTTGTTGCATTAAACACTTTCAGAGCCATTGTTTGCACCCGGTGCAACTTTAAATTATCGTGATAAGATTTGTTGACAACAGTCACTACTTGTTGTTGCTCATCATTAGATGTTTTAGTTTTCCAATTAAACGCTTATTTATATGCACAGTTTATATGCCTTGAACTTAATCTGGAGTAATGACAATGGAGGCAAATTTTGTGTGCAGCACGTTAAATGAATTATCTGATTCCAGTATCAGTGATTTACTTTCGGACTCTGGTTCCAGTTATCCAAGAATAATAATAATAAAAATAAAAACAATGACACGAACTGAATCGAATCCGGAAACCGTAAAAAAAAAAAAAAAAAAAAAAATGAAAGTGTGAGTGTGCTTGTGATAGTGTTGGAACACCAGCACTTTCTAATCGAGTGCCTGCTGTAGGAATACCTGCAGCAATGGACGCCGAACTATTTCTTTTGTGTGGTGATGATATATAATAGTGGACATTTAATAATGGATACAACTAGTGGACAGTGAGGAACATAAAGATGCAGTCGTCAAGGAATTCCGGACGACGCCGCATGCGGTGATGAACACCATATTGTGTTTAAGTGTTTAGTGTGGAAGGGCCTAACTCAAAGCGGACACCGTTAAACAACTGGAGAACAAACTAATCTAATTATCTTATACTTTTTTCAGTTGTTCCTGCTTTACAACGAGAGTCAACTGTCTTGTGTTGTCCTGTGACGTTATGTGTGTTAAATAATGTATGTTTCTATAAATAAAGTAATTAAATTCTTATTTGCAAATTCCCTCCGAGTCATGTTCCAACATGAAGGAACAAAGGGCAGGATTACATTCTGGACGCCTGGCCAAAGTTAGTCCCGCACCACCTCAAATCAAAGTACGAGAGGAACACAAGAGATTCTCGGAATGCCGGAACACCGGTAATAATCCGAGAATCTTTAGGGACAGCCTGTCCCAAACTAAGGAGGGCGAACAGCTGCCAAATGGACCTTCGTCAACGAGGAAGCACTGGCGAAAATGCAACGGTCTGTCCAACCTACTCAGGATCGAATCCAATAAATCCAGAAAACAAGAAAGGTCTTCTATCTTTCTTACCCCTACTAGATATAATATATCATGGATTCTACACATCTTTGGTGTCGTCTCCAAATGTAAGATTCACAGACCCTGACATTATTCAGTCAGAAGAAGTGTAAAAGATTGAAATGGACTTGTATTATCTAAAAATGTAAAGATTCAACGTTAGAATAGTTTGGTTCCAAGTAACTATGTTCTATCATGTTTCACAGTTAGTCAAAATGTTTATTTATTCATGTAAAAATAAATGTAATTTTATGATGAAATTGTCACAATAAATGTAGAAAGCTTAACAAATGAAGAAAACTGAAGTTAAAGCTCAAGAAACAAATAAAATGCCATGATCTGTACAGCATATTATATTCTTAGGGTGACTTATACCACTACGTCTCCCTTAGTAACTAATAACTAAAAAATGGAAAAAGGTAATAAATAATATTTTTTATTACTTTTAAAAAGAATGTTACTATAAGTATCAGAAAAAAATATATCTGCAACACTGTATAAGACCAAGTATGTTACTGTATAAGTTTCACATTTGTATCATTAATACAAAAATAAATATAGGCGACTGAACTTTTAAAAAATCTTTCAACCTCTCACCTGAAAAGTAGCTATTTTGACTTATTCCCTTTCGCCTTGCAGGTGCAGAATTATTAATCTACTCGGAAATCTACCGCTGAAGTTTTAACAATTATTTTATTATAGTTACTAAACATGTACCGTTGTTATTTTTCTACTAGTATTTTTTTTTAGCTATTTGGAATAATTCATTTTGCTTTGAGTAATGATTCTGCCTAAAACTTTAAATCCTGGGAAGGGGTCCAGACTCTCCCCCCCCCCCCACACCCCCCCAAGTACGTCCCCCCTTGTAATAAAATAACAAAAAAAAAATTAATTTAAATCGCCCCTTTACTTAATTGATGAATGTTATAGGAAAAAAAAAACATCCTATAACATTCATCAGTAAGTTTTTGCACCGAAACATCCTAGACTCCATTTCCAATGTTTAACTTTCCTAACTCCACTCTAACCATAGAGAGAAGGTTTAACTATTAACCTACACGTTTTTTTTTCTGACCTCACCGATCATATCTGAACTTTTTTTTTCTTCGCATTTGCGCACATTTTACTTCTTTTCATGGACACGAAGCAAAAACTGAAACATTTTGTGGAGTTTTCAATGCTCTATGCCAGAAGTAGCTAATATAAAGAATAAAGCAGAAAAAATTTACGAAACGTATTGAGATGGTTGCTTGCAGCTTGCGAATATTGGCATGTGACGAGTCAAGAATGTTGCGGATTGTTACTAGAAATCTTGAATTCTTCCTAGTATGACAAATGAAGGAAAACTGTAATAAGGTTTCAATTAAGCCTGCTCCTGGTGAAGGTATTTATTCAGAGGTCTTGGTAAAACATTATTTACGGACAGCCTACATAAACTTGCACCATCTTCTGGACTTGGGCAGATGGTACAGCTCCGGAAGTAGTGCCAGTATCGCACTTCCAACAAGAATGTTGCGCAATCTGTAATTAATTCTTGTAATCGTAAAAAATACACAATTAGAACAAAGTAATACTTAAGAAATTTTATACGAGAACTATTAATGCTTGAGGCGATGGTCAATTGTACTTTTTAATCATGTTTACTCCGTTAGTTACGTACACTCACTTTACTAGTCCTACTACAAATCTATTTTCTATGCCACGTTCTATGCTTTGTACTTACCATATTCTTGAAGATCATACAAGTCAATCCCCCCAAAATACAGCTTTTTAATGGAAAACTAAAACTACTCCACGTGGAAAATACTCCCGAATCCCGACCCTGATTTTCTCCTCCGCCACCACTCTCCATAACCATATGCACCTCAGTGCTACCAACCTCTCTCATCAATTATGTCAGTTGTCATTGTCAGTGAAACATTATCAACAAGAAATACGTATAAATCAGGTGGGAATAAAGTAGTGGCAGATTCGTAAGCAGAGGTTGTGCAAAAAGTTTAACCCTCTTGATCAACAACTGAAAATTTTATTTTTAGTTTAAAAGAGTGACACAATGAGTCACCGTGGCTCAGGCGTTAGCGCGTCTAACTACGAATCGGGCCTACGGCCTGGTTCAAATCCCAGTCAGGACATTTCTCTTACAGTGTTTCCATATCTGACGCTCTGAGGTGCACTCAGACTATCAAATTGAGAACAAGAGTGTCCTGGCTGGGTACGTAACACTGAGCAGAACCGGCTCTAACTCAATCGGCGCTCTGTTCCAAATTGTCCTCATGATGCGACCTCATAAAAATTATTCAATACTACCCATTTCGATACACTCTTAAACGAAATGGTTGGCGCCCCAAAAATTTTTGCGCTCCGTTCGAACACCACTTGAGCCGGCTCTGCTCCGGCGCACCTTGGGAAGGTAAAGGTGGCCAGTGGCCCAAAAGGTGACTCTCACCAAGGTGGTCGACAGCCCAACCTCACTTCGTATCGTAGGTCGAGAATGTGTGGAGCGCTACCTCAACATTCCCCGTCCGCACGAGACAGGGGATAGCTTCACCAAATAGACACTAGGGAAAGTACACTCGAAACGTGCCCACAGGCCAAGCAAGATTTTTAAAAAAATTCAGTTGCGAGGCTGCGGAGAGCCCACTTGGAAACACTTCCGGCACGGCACAGAACTTTTGAGTAAACAGTACTTATGAGTATGCCCACCGCTAACCGGGGGCTGCGCCCCACCCACCCACCGCGGCTATCGCCGCCCAGCTCCCTTCGAACGCGTCCTGCCCTAGTGGGTTTATATACATCCTACTTTTTAGTGGCCTCTTTTAAAATTATAAATCACAACTTTTATTCAATTTCCTTTTGTGTGTTTACATAGAAATCGAAAAAAAAATCTTTAAAGAAATATGTAAAAAGTCGACGTCAGAGTTCGAACCCGGGACCTTTGGATCAGATTCCCAACGCCTTAACTACAAGACCAAACTGCAGTTGCCGGATTTAGCGCTTAGATTACTAACCTTTTACGATGATAAGATTTACGTGTAAAACTAACTTGCGTTCAGTCTACCGAACTTAACTGGGTTATTGTGCTTGTTCTACCATTGTTTGTAAAGAAACATGAAGAAGTTTCCGTAGGGTAAAGAATCTGCTTGTTACACGGGAGAGGGTTAAATTAAATTTAGACGTGTACCTTGTGACGTGTTCTAATGATACCATGCTGTACAATTCCTTTTGTATGAGTATTGTAATGGTCAACTGAACGAAAATAAATCTAATCTAATCCTCCACCCGCATACGTGTCCGTGGTTGCTAATCATGAGAGGCATTATAGCATAACTTGTCCTGATTGGTTGCGGTTGTCGCTAGATAGCTGGCGATTTCCAGTTCTACTATAAAGACTGATTTCTCTAAACGGACACTCTTCGCTTCACTCGACAGACTGATGCGTCAACCACCATTCAGTAAATGAGGAGGGAATGTTTTACCTGTATATACATAAGATAAGATAAGATTTAATTTCATTCTGTTGACCATAAAACATACAAGTATGTACATGGTATACAACATGTCAGTAACAGTGTTATAACAAAGAATTAGACACAGATGAACGAAAAAAACATAATAAAGTCCTATAGAAACTAAGAAGTTACAAAACATCAAAAATAATGTAAAAAATCTTTAAAATAAATGAATAATTACATCAGTTATTATTGTCTTGGGTTTAGTGGTTATCGGAAAGCTGAGCCGGAGAACCTGGGATCGAATTCTGGCGTTGTTATATTTACATTTTTTAAAGACATTTTTGTTATGTATATACGCATTAGGAAATTTAATAAAATGAGTGAGGTTAGGTAATCCAGATTTATTTATTTTTTATTACACACACGATTCGCACCAGTTCGGGATATTACTCCCGCGAGAAAGACATGTTCGATACACGGGCTCGAGAAAAGTCAAAACGAATGGATGAGATGTCTTCCGAAATATATATTTGTAATGTTGCCTGGTAACAATGTCACAACGCAGGGTTGCCAACGTATATGATAAGTACTGTTTTGTATGATAATATTGTTGCTTGTATGATGTAAGATTGACTGCATTCTTTTCACCATACATGTTACAAAAGTTGTAAAAATGGTATAGAACATGTCAACATGGATACTAACATTCAAAATAGATTTACCGTCAACGCAGTTATATTAAATTAAAGAAATAATATGACATATTACTATATAAACATACCATCCACAGGAACAGGGGTGGAAGAATATAATTTTAGACGAAATTTAAACGACCAAAGCGTTTTCGAGTGGCTGCTACAGAATAAACATTGACATCCGCGGTAGGGAAAATAAAATTCTTGCTCCAATCAAGTTGTTGCAATTTACTGTAAACAATCAGCTCGGAATAGTTTTTGAAGAAATTTTGAAATTACCCAAGTTAATATTTATTATTTGTGTTAAGTCAGCATCTACTGAAAGCAAATTAGACAGAATCAACGCATGTTTTAATATTTTTGGCAAATAAAATATTGTCCCTTTTGACAGCTATTTCAGTTAAAAAATATTTGCGGTGGCATTTACGTCTAGCATGTGATTTCAAAAACAAAGCGATAGCAATATTGTCGAAATGAAGGTGGGAGTTCGGAGCTTAATCAAACTTTACATTTCTGCCCTTTACAGCACCTTAAGGCTACCGGTGGCAATGTCTTTTTTTATTATTATTTGGGACCCACCTTGCCACTTAGACCTCTCAGCATCCTTTGCTCAACTCCGCTACGCGCGTCTGAGTGACGCAACGAACTAAAGATGTTCTCCACGAAGTTGGAGTGGGCCATCCCCGTTTTCTGTCTCCCCACCTCGGCCCCTGACACGGCGTCGGGGTGCGGAGTCAGTAGGACCTTTTTCACAGTTAAAATAACAAATAAAATTAAAAAATAATTGTAAAAAAAGGAATTTAAGAGACGGGAGGGTTATGGGGATGATTCTTTGGCCTAGTTCCCGATGGATAAACCTGGGCCCTGTTTCCGCGGTTGGGGGGATTATTTTTCTTTTCTTTTTTTTAAATATCATATATATTTCATTAGACTTGAGTGTACAATACAGTTTAATTTTTGTTTTGTTAAGTTCTATCTTTAGTATTTTAACACATGTCTTCCATTTATTTATTTATATATTTTGAATTATTTTTATTGTTGTTATTTCCTTCCCTTCACTTTATTTATTTATTTTTTTAAGTTTCCGTTGGGTACTCTTTCACACATCCAGTCACACCACAAATCCTCGCGTTTTTGTTTATTAGTTATTCGCTTTTTTAAATCTTATTATTAGATTGTATAATAAAATATTATTATTTCTTTGCTGATCTTCCTCCTTTTCTAGCTTAAAACTGATACTATAATTTTTATATGTACAAAATTATTTAGCAATGTTTCCTTGAAAATTGCAATATATTTTATCTGTATTTTTATTTCCTATACACCAATAATAATATTTATTAGAACGAACAACAATTAAACTATCAAAATATTACAATAAACCATATGCATCTTGATGAAACAAAATCCCTAACAGTATTCATAGATAAAAGTTAATTTCTCGTCCCATTTTATTCTATTCTAATCTAATTCTATCCCTACTCTAACACATTCACTCGCTCATTCACTCAGGTGGGGAAGTCGACTCTGAAGATCCAGGTCCTGGGCCGCTGGACGAATCCTCCAGATCCTTTGGATTGGGGCGGTTCCAAGTCTCCTCTCTTCTTCCTCTTCTTCACCACACTGTCACATATAGACACTTCCACACATCTCTTCATCACACCCGATTATTTACTTGGTTTCAATTCTCAAGTTTATTCTCCATCCAGAGAGTTATCCTGTCCAGACCACCGAGTCGGCAGAAACTCTGGGGGAACTCTTGTTCACTTTTTAAACACACGTAATTGATATTAACACGCACACGCAACCATTCGCACACTACGCGTCTCGCCAGGCGGCGGTCCCCATGATTCTAAGTATCCATGACCGTGGAGGGGATATCGAATCCACAAAGTTCGCATTAGATACCATTCTTATTGTTTTTGTTTTTCCGCTCATGGGAACACGCCGCCCTCGCGACCACACCCGTTCTCGACTCACGCCCGACACACAAACCCGTATATACAATATCTACAGTACTTGAGTAGTCCAAAATTAAGTGTTGTTCTTTACCTGTTGATCTTCTTTTATTGATTTCTTCCTTTATATTTTGTTTTATTATATGAGAGATCCTAGTAGTAAGTTGGTCTAGTAGATATCTTGTTTGTTCTTCCCCAAACATCTCTTTCACTGTTAGTCCTCTTAGTTCCTCCCGCGTGTCCGCTATTTGCTGGATAACCTCTCCTTCTTCATTCACTTGGTTGACCGGGCACTCGAGGACCACATGTTCAGGAGTTGCCAGCTGTCCACACTCAGACATAGAGGAATTTACCAGTCCAAAGCCAAAAAGTTTCACCTTGAACGGGCCATGTCCACTTAGTAGCTGAACCACACCCTGACCTGGATTCCAGTTTTCCCATGTAAGTCTATTAGAAATATTATCAATAATGCCAAACAGAGTCTTCTAGATTTATGACTCTCTTGCAAATATTTTTGCCATTTTGATGTTATTATCTCATATATTTCTTCTTTTGTTCTTGGCATTTCTTCCAAAATCTCCGTTGCTCTTATTAAATTTTCTTTTTTGGTCCAACATATAGCAGCTATCTTGAGTACTTCCAGGTGCAGGGGGGACTATACCCAAGATTACATTTAGGGCCACCACCGGGGTTGTCCTATAAGCCCCAGACATCCTCAATAATATAGCTCTCTGTGCTCGGTTTAGTTTCTCAGCCAGTTTCTTGTTTTCAGTCAGTCTTTGCGCCCACACACTCGCTCCAGAAGTTCCTATTGCACATAAAATCTGATTATGATATAATTTAATTAGTTTCAATGGTAAGCCAAATTTTGTTGTTGCAATTGTTATTAGTTTGTTTCCCATCTTGAGTATTTTGTTAGCGGTATTCTCTATATGTTCTGAGATGTTTAGCCTCTCATCTATAGTTACTCCTAGGTATTTAAATGTTTTTACTCTCTTCACTGTTTTCCCATTGTACTTTATTACTGGATTTCTTTCTAATTTACCCTTCAGAATCATATAATTTGTCTTCTCCACTGACACAGTCAGTTTATTTTTTCCGCACAATTTTTTTAATGGGTCTAGTATATTGTTCGCTTTGACTTCTAGTTCTCTTCTGGAGTCCGCCTCCGCTGTTGCTACGATATCATCCGCGTAGGCAACCACCGACAAGAGTTCTCGCAGTTGGTCTAATTCTTTCACACAAGGGTCGATACATATGTCCCAGAAGATAGGACCACATATCGACCCCTGCGGACATCCTTTGTTCGGTATTCTTTCCAATTTTATTCCCGGAGCACAGAGATTAATTATCCTGTTTCTGCAGTAATCCTCGAGCACCCGAATGATATATGCCAGAATATTTAGTTTACTTAATCCAACAAATAGCGTCGGCCACCACAGGTTATCAAACGCCCCTTTAATATCAACAAAAATTGCTATTACGTATTTTCCATACGCCCTACCAACACAATCACATAGCTTGTTAACAGCATCCTGTGTCGATCTTCCTTTGTGGAAGCCAAACTTTATTTGATCATGTTCCAATTCCTCACGATGTTGTTGTAGGTGGTTTATTATTACTTTTTCAAATATTTTCCCAATGACGTTGAGAAGGCAGATTGGTCGATAGGATCTTGGACTCACCCTGGGTTTGTTTGAGCTTTTTAAAAAGATAATTAGATTACCCTCTTTCCATCTTTGCGGAAACCTCCCCTGCCTTAGACATTCCGTGAGGAGTCTTGCCAGGTAAGGGACCCAGATATGCTCTTAAATATTTCTGATCTTATGCAATCCGGACCCGGAGCTTTCTTGTTCTTAAGTGTCCTAATTGCTGTCTCTATTTCATGATTTTGAATGCCTAATTCTACATTGTAGTCTTTGATCTTGGATACTTCTTTCAATATTCTTTGCATGTCTTCTTTTATTTTCTTATTTTCTCCTGTTTCGTTTTCATCATTGTCCTTTGGAACTAGTTCCTCCAGAAGAAGTCTAGCTGACTCTTCCCAAGTTTTCGTATAAGTTCCATCTTCTTTTTTCAGAGTTGATAGTGTCGTGGGGGACTGTTTTTCCATGCAGAGTTTGTATGGAGCCCCCCACGTATCTATAGCAAGATTATTTTCAATATACCTTTCCCAGGCTTTCTTCTTAATTTGCATAAGTCTTTCTTTATATTCCTTTTTAGCGATTCTATACTCTTCTAGTTTTCTTGTCCTTAGCTCCAGGTCTCGCGCTCGTTGATAACTTTTCCTCCTCGCCCTGGCAATCCTCATTCTCTCCAATTCTCCATTCCAGAAGGGAGCTGTTATTTTGTTCCGGGTTTCCCTTTGCGGCGGCAGCGCTCCTCTTATGGCCTCCACTTTTGATACCTCGATTCTCCTTGCTATCTGATCTACATCCATTCCCTCCAGAACGTCCGGTAGTTGTAACAAATCTTTGCACTTCTTCCAGTCTATCTTTTCTGGGTTGTATTTCCTGAACAGTGTTTTGCGCTATTCCTTCTGGTTGTATCTTAAATCTGATTACGTTATGGTCGCTACATGTACCTCCATCTAAGACTTTCCAATCAATAATATTGTTTATTAAATTTTGACTTGTAATTGTAACATCAATGTTTGATTCCGCTCCCGCTCTGTTCTTAAAAGTCGGGGGTTCACCTTCCTTGTTATGCACAACCAGATTGTGAGTTAATATAAAATCTTCTAACTGCTCACCCTTTCTTCTATCTCTGTCTCTGCTCATATCGCTATGCCAAAGCGGTAACTTGACATTTGCGTCGGCGGTTATTATTAGCTTATGATTTAGGTACGACTTTACTAAAAATTCTAATTTGTTTAAATACCGATCTATATCATGTTGAAATTGGAAGTACATACTAACGACCACATATTTTGATGTCTTTTGTCAACAGTTCCACACACACCGTCCATTCGTCCGTGAACTGAGAGATCTCTACTATTTGTATGCAACGTCCCCAACCTAATGATCCCAAAAGAGGATCACACAGACAAATAGGGTCGCCAGGAGCCTAGAGTACCCACGCAACGCATCTAACCTAACCTCTAGCTCCAAACATTTTCTACACCCCAGACGAGTGGCGCAGAAATGCCTTCCAGATTTACGAATATCTGGGAAAGAGGATTCCAGATCCTTGTGATCGCTGTAAAAAAATTAATTTAGATCGAGGGAGGAAATACCGGTAAGGCGACACCTTCAATCGTTTAATTAGATCGTCAGTTCATACTCCGAAGTACCAGCTGGTTCAGATTAGCGACAGATTAAGAAAGAAAAACGCAAATCTTTACTTGGGAAATAATCTCAAACGATGATACGCATAACGACTCATATGGTGTCTTTACTCACTTCGAAGTCTACAGGGTGGCAAAAGACCATGTCTTACCTTTACCTTAGTAGGGCCCACACCTGTAGTCTGGAATCGCAATTCCTGAAATAAAGACGAACGAACACAAATGAATGACGGTCGCAACTCAATCCAAACGTAGTGTCATAACGCACAAATACAAATAATATATATATTCACACAAATCACATGCTGGAGTCACTTCATATGTCAACGCAGAAATAATCAGAAATTCCATATATAGTTCCTTTCCCAAGTTATCACTTCTCAGCTGGCGAAAGAATGCTACCACTGGTCTACGAATTTATGAACCGATCTAATCTAATTAAAACGTATCACTCAAAACGATAGGTTTACCGAAACACAGAGAAATAATTAGTATCAATTGCTGTCAACTTCACGGAACGATTAGTAGCTAATTTCCAATAGATATCAAGTCAAACATTAAATAACTCACTGCACATTACAAATATTACTAAACACTGTATGAGGATTATCAACTAATGCCTTAGATCGTACCTGGTTAACTGAGAGGTTTCTATACTACGTTCACTGAACATAAACACAAGATTGTCCGAAGAAATATAAACATTTCAGAATTTCAATTTATTACTTTGAATTTACACATTGCACGTTTTCGGATATGATAGTTTCATAAGGATCTGAACAGAATTACTGTTGAGTTTTAGGAACAAACAAATTTGAATCGCTGGTATACATTGAATTAATTAAGTAGAACTGAAAGTTGCGTAGTCACATATAAATGTCCATCATTTCTATAATAATTAATAAATTTTGTTGATATTTTCACAAATTATTTCCAAAACATTGTTATATAATTTAGAAAAGTTTTATCACAGCATTACTTACACGAAAGAAGTTTTTGTCCAAAATACATGGTGCAGAAAGAATCAATTTCGCTCTAATGATTGCGTGACGTCATTACAGATGATTACTACATTATACAAAAGATGTTTTGAATAAATCTTGTAAATGCAAAATAATATAAAATATGACTTTTTCTATCGGAGAATAGTGGCTGGAGTTGAAACCAAAATTATCGAACCATGTCGAATAATATAAAATTTACTATTAACCTCAAAACGGTACGCAAAGATAGTCGAACAGACATGTTGCTAATTTGATTAAGTAGCTGTCAAACATTGCTTACCGGGAATTTCGAATGGATTTGGAAACTGGAGACGAGAAATAGTCATATGACTATTGAACCGATACTTGTAATGTAAGAATTCGGTTAATAGCGGCCCCACACTGAAATTTAGAACATAGTGTACATTTTGATAAATAATCTCAAAACAAAATATAAATTTCATGAGTTGAAAATTCCGAAACAATGTCACTGAAAAGTCCTGGTAGCACTTATATCGGTTCTAATCTTTTTAATTCGAATAATATATTTTCCGGTATGGACGAAAATAGTCTAAATCTAATCGGAATATTTACGAAATTTTGTGTTTATATCTACCTCTCGTAGACAGGGCTTAGGCGGTACAGATGACGGAAAGCCCATACGTCCATTCGTCTCGTCATAAAAATTGGAACTGAACTAACATGGCGTGGGAGAGCAGTTCTCCCAGCACGGAGAAAAAGGCTGATTCACACCAATCAGCAAAAAACAAGTCACGAAGCATTGACTAGGGTCCAATCAAAAACAAGCGTTAGATCCAAGTCATTGCTGCGTGAGTAACGAAAACCTGGATGGATAACGATAAAAATCCAAAGCAAAAATAAAACGAAACACGCTCAAAGAGACTAAAACCAACCAAAGAGAATGAGCTAAGGAGAACACACAGAAAGAAAACTAAACGGAGACTAAGAAAATAAAAGGGGAGTAAATAAATATAAAAATGGAACAGCAACTAGGCTGTTACATGTATATTACTGTTTAAATTAATTATTGCAGCTTTTGGTTGTTTTCCTTGAATGACTACTTGGGCTGTTGTTGGAAAATTCCTTATCCTGCCATTTACCGCATATGGTTCCTGTATGCAAAGAAGATCCACTCGTAATTCTTCTGAGAGTTTCCTCAATTCAGTCATGACCATCTGAGAGCCCTGCGCATTAATTTGCAGCACAGAACACTGTTCAGGCTGCATCTCTAATTCGGAAATCTCGTATGCGCATATCAGTGTGGCCACGGCTCCTTAGAGTCAACCACCACCCTGCCATGAGCTCTCACAAAATCTCTGTAAACCTCATGAAGATTAAAATCTTCTATTCTTCTTTCAAAGACCTCGTCAATTAATTTAAGCAGGGCCCCTGGATCCGTTGGTAAGTTATGACTTCTTAGCGTTATCCTATCTACTGCATCAGGAATAGGGAATGTTACGCTGTCACAATTCACGTGTAATTTCCGTATTACATGCCGTAAAGCAATTGTAAGAGTTTCTGGATCTTCTAGTATAGCAACTTTGTACTTAGTCTCCTCTATATCGTAATTCCATTCTTGATTCACCAATTTCCTTTTAGGTTCCACCACCTGGCTCCGCTCGCCACTTCTACCAGTAGTCTCACTTTTATTCCAAATCTTATTTGGATCATTCACATTTTCTACCTGTTCATTCTCTGAACTATCTTCTGCCTCATGGTCATCTTTTGTCATTCTTGCTGTACTTGTCTGTTGATTTATTGGTGATTTCTCTCCTGGTAATAATTTTGTGAACCAGCTGCTCCATTTTTTCTTTTATCCGTTTGTATGCCCACATCAGCACACTCTTTCATGCTTTCTTTTGCAGTTTCTTCTCTATTTCTAACACCTCAGATTTTTGTCTCTTTCTAAATTCTATGAGTCTTTGCCGGTCTCTTCTCTTTTGTGAAGGTGACTTCATCTTCTTTCTTACTTCCTCCTCCGATTCTATTTCGGGTTGCGCTTCATCTGTTTCTTCCTCACTTTCTTCTTCTGAATCTGTTTCCGATAAGTTTATTATTAATTTTCTTTTTATCCTTTGGTGTTAGGTCTTCTTCTTTTGGCTCATTTTATTCTAAGACGTTTGCAGGCGTTAATTGGTTCGTTTTCTTTATTAGTATGCTACAATTTCCTTCTTCACTCGCTATAATTTTGTTATACATAATCCTATTATCAATGAACATCTTAAAGATAATCCGGTTATTTTCAAATTTATTGTATTCCGAGAATCTTTTTAACACCTGGTCAGGGTTATGTTTCCATAATCCCATTCGTATTGCTAGAATGTGGATTTCGATTTTTCTTTACCATTTTTAAACTTCGTAATTGTTCTAGCAAGTCCTCCAAGTTTTCCAGAAAGTCTTCTTCTGATGATCTGACATGAATAAATTTACAGCCAAATTTATTTTTTGAAAAGTATATTATTATTTCGTTTCCGTGACTTCTACTTATTTTCGTTTGTTCCATTTCTTGTAGTTCAAAATTATCGTGTGTGTCCGCTACCAATTGTGCAAATCCCCTTGGAAATGTAACTTATCTTGGGTTAATGAAGTGCAAAATTATTTGTTCTGGTTGCTTCAGATCTAGACAATCTTTTGTGATTGTTAAAGAGTTCTCCATATTTTTCGTTTCATAACATTCTTCCATCCATTTTTTAAAATTTTCCTCCTGCCCCTTATCCACCCATTTCATTCCTCGAATCCATGTCATTTCAAATCTTGTATTTTCCGTTTCGGTTTTATCCATAATTGGTTCTACTAATATTCCTCTCAAGTAATGTCTTATAAGTTATGCACTCTTTAGGATCTTTTGTTTTACAATCTTTTTTTTCTAATTTTGCAGGGGATGCACACAGTCGGCTGTTCGTTTTTTAAACAAGCATCTTTCTTGTGCTCCTTTTCTCCACAATGTGTGCATACTTCCGGTCCTTCACAGTATTTAGCGGTGTGTCCGAGGTCACAACATTTGTAACATTTAGCCACAATCAGGTAATCCTTAATGGTGTGCCCCGTGTAGTCTATGTAAATTCTCGGTCGATTTACTTCAGGGGGCAGCTCTAGTACTACATGACATACTCGTCGTCCCTTCGGGCCAGTTCTAAATCTAAACTTCGTTTCTTTCAGTGCTTTCGTCGCCAATTCTTCATCATCAATATTTGTATTGATGAGTTTACGCACTATATCCATTTGTTATTTCTGTTTCTACGTTGTAAATAATTAGTAAAGGATTTCTCTTCCTTTTGGTTTCTATTTGAAAATTATCTTTCACTCCACTTTTGTTGATAATTTTTTCTACATCCTCCTTCGTCCCCGCCTGCACCCCCATCATTTTCTCCCGGTATAAATTGTCGCTCTGATTTTATCTTTTTCAGGGTTTATTGTCCCAATCCAGCTGCTTTTTAGCTGGGCTACTGTTTCCCCTTCTTTCGGTCGCACATACATGGCAGGTCTATCTCTCTCCCTAACCTCTGCTATCTTCTGTTCACGTTCAGACAATGTTGTTTTTTAAATAACATCAGCAAACGTTGGTTGCTGTGTTGTCTTATTTAACAGCATCTGTTCTTTTTTCGTGAGGTCCGATATTCTTGCCTTTAATTCAGCCATGTTTCTCTTCAATTCGGTATTGGTCTTATTTTCGTAGTCCAGTTTAACTTGCAGTTCCGTATTTGCGGCTATAATTCCCACCACTGAGCGTTCCTTGTCATCAATTTGCTTCCTTATGTACTCATTCTCCTCCTTGATTCGTTCTATTCTTCCCTGTATCTTTGCCATTCCTAGTTTCTCTTCTGTATGATCTTCTATTATTTTTCGCACTCTGTCAATCTCCGCTTCTAGCAATTTTATTTTTTCCTGCTGGGCAATTTCTTTTTCCTCTTTGCTTGTTGTTGTCGGCCTTGCTTCTTTCATGTCCTCTTCCCATTTTCTTTTTTCTTCTCTATGCATTCTTCTTTCTTTCCCAATTAATTCCTTAAGATTTTCGCTAGCTCTTTGTTGTTCCGCTAATCTTCCCTCTAGAGTAGTTATCCTCAACAGATAGCCAGCCAATGCAAGTTTTACTTTTTTTATTGGTTCTTTTCCGATCTTAAGTTTCGTCATTATTCTCTCCATTCCTTCTAGTGATCTATTATATACCTCTAAGTATTTTTCTTCCTTTGCCTCTAGTTCCGCATCTAGATCCTCGTCCTCATCTAAATTTTCCTCCTCCTTACTCCTTCTCTTCTCTTCCCCATCTCCTTCGGGTGGTAAAGATTTTGTTCTCTTCTTACTCTTTTCCTCCTTAGTCTGGGTTAAATTCGTTTCCAAAGAGTTCGTTCTTCTCAGCGGTGTCCTAGGTATCGGGGTTCCTTCTTTCCTTTCCTCTTCTTCAGCTCTTCTTTCTGCTTCCTTCTTCCTCTCCTCTATTTCCAGATGCTTCCTCCTTAGCTCCTCTTCTTGTCTTCTCAAAGTCTCCTCAGAGATATATTATACTTACTGTACGTCCTTCCCGGTTCGGTACATCCTCGTTATCGTGCACGTGCACAATATTGCAGATCACGACAGCGGCGAAATGTTCTCGCGAGCACGAATCACATATCATTAATATTTCAGCTAATTGTAAGTTTTTTTACTAGCCACGCCTTGACTCTTATGCAACCGCCACCCCCTGAAACGTGCAACCAGGATTTTAATTTCTGCCACCTTCTTCGCTCCTTTTTTAATAGCTTCTACAATATTTTGATAATGTACGTTCCGTTTTCACTAACAACCCCTCAAAGGATCACCCTAGCTGATATCTTACTCGCTCCACACAAGCACTTTAGTATTTTCCCGGAAATCTAAAAAGAAAAAAGAAAAAACAATTCAGGATGCTTAGGGTTTCTCCAATTTTTAACGCCCAGTTGCTATGCAACCAAAATGTTCTTAGAGTACAGAGGGTTGCATCAGTTCCAACAACAACAAAATAAAAAAATGCGTACTGACACACGCACACACACACATACACATAAAATCCAAAGTTCAAACTTCTTCCTGCCTGCTCGATCAACAGCCAAGGAATGCTCACGTTTCTGTTTTTACCTTTATTTTTCACGTATTAAGAATGCAATTTCATTGAAAACATGCAAGTCACTTCTATGGATTTTTGTAAATAACTTTTTCAGTAATTATTGTACTACAAAGGTAAATGCAATATATTAAAGTACTTACTTTTATCTTTACAACGATATACACACTTCACTAACTTTTAGTATTTTCCTACTTTGCCGGGCTTCCAAGCAGAGCTCGAAAATGAACACACCTTTCTTCCTCAATGTTCACAACTCAAGTTGTGAACATTGGTAATGTCTTTCACGTTGCCATTTTCTTGGAGGAGTGAGAAGATAGAAGGCAGAGCTTCTATCGAAATTCAGGCATTTTTCTGGTGGTGTCGGTGAGCCTCGAACCCGCGTCCCTTCCTCAGCGACTATAACTATATTCGATCACAAGGGCTTTGTGTTCGGAGAACTTAACTGAAGTAAGCGACTTGCATCCTTCATTCAAACATTTTAGCTAATTTCTTAAAAAAAAAAAAAATTGCTACTAATAACAATAAAGAAAAATTGACTTTCATCTTCCTAAAAACTTTTCTATTGTATGTCTACCCACTTGCTTATGTTACGCTTCGTCACTGGGGCTAACTATGAGTCATTGTGCTGGTTTGAAGGAAAATAATTAATAAAAAATACATATCTGCATTTTTATTGTTTCACTGTAAAATGCATTTCGGGAAAGACCTAAGAGTTTACAGTTAGCCAAGAATGAAGAAATAAAGCCGGAATAGATCTTCACTTCGAGTTTCAAAACGACAGTTGTCTAAAAGTGCCAATATCTTATCTAGTACGTTTCCCCTTTTATTTCTTGGTAATATTGTACTAAAATGTTATAGGCATTGCAACTGGTATTTATCGACATTACTACGACTGCTTCTGCTGCTACTACCACAACCACCACCACCACCACCACCACCACCACCACCACTACTACTACTACTACTACTACTACTACTACTACTACTACTACTAC
>JAGDQP010000182.1:177483-194548 GCA_022664845.1 Lepisma saccharinum
TACTACTACTACTACTACTACTACTACTACTACTACTACTACTACTATTACTACTACTACTACTACTACTAATAATAATAATAATACGATGCGCGATAATTTTGCAGTAAGATAGATATTTTTTGGCCAATTGATTCGATAATTCTCAACACTGTGGTTGGCAACGCTGGATGAAAAGTGGAAATCGGTTATCGGTGTGGACGGTGGATATTGCAGTTCACGAACGATTGCTGTTGATATCGATATTTGTTAAGTCAAAAGTTGATTACACCATCAATGTCGCGGTAAATTCAGAATAAGCTGATATAGGTCCGTGTGAGTGTAACTGGAATGTTGGTAAATGTACATTATGAAGTATTCAGGATATACACAGTATTTCTGGAAAATGTTTGGCAACTTCATAAAATGGAGACATTGGTTAGGAAAATCATCTTTGTAGCTGTTAGCTTCGAATATATTTAATGAAGTTGTGTGACAGTAGTAATTGGAACCAAAGGAACATATAGTGAAAATGATGGAAGATCCACATACGTTAACATACAAAAAACTGGTGGTTCCCATGTCAATGCGGAGCATATACTGGAAGTATTTTGGATTTCCTGCTTCGGAGGAAGGTGAAATTTTGACAAATATAAAAATAGTTTGTATTTTGTGCAAAACTCAGATAGCATACAATCGTAATACAAGTAACCTTCGGATGCATTTGCAAAATAAACACGCGCAAGAACTACTTGAATTAGAAGCAAATGCACCTCCCCGACGTCCGAGTTTGACACCAAAGGAGAAACGAGCCCAGAAGAGAGCGTTGAGAGATTTGGAAGGCCCAGGTCATATTTATACCACCGCCGTTGATGGAACTGTACAGATAGAAGGCGACGTTCAGTACGTTTCTGCTCCAGGTGTTAGTATTGGGAATTTGAACCAACAAGAAGGGGCCAATAGCCAAAATTTGCGTGTTGTTTTCAAGGGTCCCGGGAACTCCCAGATTTCTGATCAAAATGTGGCTATTATTTTACCAGAAGACAGTTACAATACTACACAAGGGATGGTTGACGGTAAAACAGTGTCTGATGCTGTGGCAGAGTTTGTTGTGTTAGATCTCCAATTACCTGATGTGGTAGAAGGGCGTGGTTTTCAGAGACTTATTGCTACTCTGAAATCGCCGTGTGAAATTCCCAGTAAGACAAAACTAGAGGAAGAGCTTATTCCAAGAATTTACGAGTCTCTCAAGGAAACAACGCAGTCAAATTTATTCTTGTTAGCCCGTGAAGTTGGTGTGAGCGTAGAAGAGTGGGCTTCAGCAAATGATGAAATTTTTGTAACTGTGTCAGTGCATTATCAAAATTCTGAACCAGTTCTTGACACGAAAGTAATTGGTACTCTTCACTATGCGAGTGATTTAAGTGCTTCGCAGTGGTGGTCTTTAATTGATGGCCTTTTTCAGGAGTGGAATATAAAACTTGACAGAATAACAGCGGTTGTGCTGGCTACATCACGTGCAGAAATTATTGAATCGTTGTCGTCCAAAGGATTATTAGTTGTACCGTGTATGATTCACAGTTTACAAGAGTGTGTCGACTCGTGTTTTATATTAGAACCAGTCGAACGTGTTCTTAGAAAATGTCGTGACGTTGTCTATGCGATTTATCAGAATTCAAATGCTCATTCGACATTAAAAGTTCAAGAACAAATGCACCAGTTAGTAGAAACAAAACTTTTGATGGATTACCCTAAAGTTTGGACAAGTACGTGTTCAATGCTGGAAAGATTCCTGGAACGTGAGAAAATCATTGGGTACGTCATCGATACTATTCAGGACGAAGAGAAAGACTCGTTTATATTTACAGAAGAAGACTGGTCAATCATCAAAGATTTGGTGATGGTTTTGGAACCATTTAAGGTAACTACAATGACGTTGAGTGAGGAAAAAGTACCCCTCATCTCCCTTCTCAAACCGCTTTTGTGTCAGTTGATCAGTGCGCATTTGAAAGTGAAAAGTACGGATTCTCCAATAGCGAAAACGTTGAAAGAACACTTGGCGGAACATTTATGTGAGAAATACAGTGATACTACCGTCAATTTATTGCTGCAAGTAGCTACAACACTCGATCCTCGTTTTAAACTTATACCATACGGCAAAGAGGAAGATAAATCAGTGATTGCTAACCATGTAAAAAAGATGATTGTATCGTGCATTATTGAAGACAATAAAGCCTGTGGCGAAGACAGTATAGATAAAAGTGACGAAAGTTCCCCGTCGAAGAAGAGTAGACGGTCAGGAATGGAGCTGCTTCTTGGTAGTTTGTGTGGAGCACAGAACGGTATACCAGTGGAGGAAAGAGCTAATTTAGAACTCATCCAGTATGAGTCAGAAGATGCGGCGCCCTTGGTTTATTGTCCTTTACAGTGGTGGTCGCGAGCAGCAGCCAAGTGCCCCAATTTAGCTAAACTAGCTAGAAAGTACTGTTGTATCCCTGCATGTGCCACTCCCCCTCAAAGGATACCAGCAGAAAATCAAATATTATTTGATGTTAAGCGGGGTAGTTTGAATCCCGATTTAGTGAACAAAATACTTTTTGCCCATTGTAACCATAACATGTATACGTTGTAGCAATTTACGAGTGCGTTCACACTTCAAATTCGTTTTTTTTTAAATTTTAGTATTGCCGTAAAATCATGTTTGATAACATCAAATGTCACCATAATATAAACTGTAAAAAAGTGAGGGAAAAAAAGGTTTACCTGAGCACGTGGTTAAAACATGGCAGCAGTATTTTACGTTCGTTTAATCTAATTTCTTCAGGTCCACATAATTTCCAATGGGTAAACCTTACACTACTTGGTTAAAACTTACTTTATTACTCCAAACATCCACCACCATTATGACCAATATTATACGCTGTACACCACTTGTTTTTCATAATTATCACTGACACTTCCATACGCACAACCCAACAGGTAGCTAGCTATCCAAGAAATAATACGAAAACCACACGATCGTCGGAAAGGCACTCCACCAGTTCATTCGGAACCGAACATGTTGGCAGGCGCAGGAATACTATTGGACCTGGGTTTAAAAACCCAATTTTTTTCTCCAAAGATCTTTTTTTTATTATTATTATTATTATTATTTAAATTGATACTTTACGTACAGCAAAGGAATTAAAATTTACTGGAGAAAGGTTATGTTACCAAAGTGTGTTGGAGTATTGAAACGCAAATTAAAGTAACTTTTAGAGTCATAATCCAGTTTTATCAGGGTCAAATACGTAGATATGCGTGGGACTATATATGCATACATGGGGATGTGTGCCATTTTCTTTCACGCGCCAATTGACCGGCTCCGAGAGTGGAAAATGTAAAGATACATGACCGCACCTAACCTCTTACTTTCCAATGGTCACTAAGTTAAGAATAAATTCGGCAAATTAAATTACAATAGTATATGAGTGATTTTCGCTATGCAACTAGTATTCCTCCGCGTGTCACCATATCCGAATGGACTGCAGTGTGTGTTTTCGGAATTAATTATTTTCGTGGGGCTATCATACTATTTTCTGGATAGTTACATGTCCGTTTGTGCGTATGGAAGTAACAGTGGCAATTAATTTTAAGAACGACTGGTGTTGACCGTATAATAATGTCCTTCAGTGTAGATACAGTAAAACTTAACCCGGTTAAAACTAATGTAAAATTCACGAATGTGTAGTTTCTGCTACAGAAGATAGCTATTGAATTACAGCAACTTGTAATAGTTTTGAAAACGAAAGAAGATATGGCGTTACTTATGGTACGAATATTTCACAAGAGAAAGTTAACATGTAGGAAACTTCTACGTTACTTTCGTCGGTACACGATGAATTAAGTGGTGTCAGAGGGGTATACACAGTAATTAAGTTCGAGGAAAAAAAAAAAAACAATGTTTCTACGTTTCAGCTTTCCTTCTAAAATAACGTCTGCACTTTCCTTTTTTCCTAAGTAATTACATATTTTATAATCGGATTTTCCTCTTTTCGCTTGGCTAATCTTCCAAATGAAATGTTCTAAGATTTAAGTTTTCTAAGGTATATTATAGTTCATTTCAGTTAGTTTTCAGCCCTCAAAATTGTATTATCAATTTGGGAACGTCTTGTGACAATAAATTCCATAAAGTATGAAAGCTGTTTCGGAGACGCAGTTGCTCAGTGGTAGAGCGCTCACCTCTGGTCCAAGGGATCCCCGATTCCATCCCGGCTCGTGCCGTGTAGGTTTTGTGGTGAACAAAAGCAGTGTGCGTGAGTTTTGTCAGGACTCTCTCGTTTCCTCCCACTTTGTTCATTTCGTACATTCTCCATCATTCATTCAGTCTGATCCAAAGTTCTCTTAAAGGCTTTAGATAAAATTCAATTCAATGAGAGCTATTTAATACAGTCAAATCAATAGTGGATACGCAGCTTTGCATTTCGCATAGGTATGTTTTATACTTTCAAGAAAAAATAAATTGTTTTTTTAGCAATTTATAAAAAAAAAAAAAAAAGATACAGATACATTTTGCGTAATTTCGTAAACGATAACTGGGATTATCTTTTCTGTGTGTTCGTTTTCATATGTATTACAAAAATAAACGTCAGATTGTAAACTTATAATGTGAATTGGGTTCCTATTCTCTTCCAAAATTTTGCGTGTAATATGAAATTAAGAAATCAAATACTTTGTTTAAATTCTAGGTGGATCACTTTGGTTTCGGTTTACATCATAAGAGCCTATATTTTCTTGTTAGGACTGAAAGATGAATTTCAAGCTTACATATGATTCAGATTGGACTTTTATTCTACTTAAATAAATTATCTGATTTAAATTAATCATTTTTGCTAATCGTGTCACTTCCTTTTGAATAGCACGGCGGTCATTCATCTTGTGAATGATTCCTATCCTGTTCGTAACAGGCTAACAAAGAGTGGGGGTGGGGTAGGCTCTGCCCCTCTACCAATACTTTACATAGATATATTTTTTCACTTTCCCACTTGCCTGTTAATTGCTAGAGGATTAGAGCTGCCATGTAGCAATAAGGATCGTGTGAACGACTTCTTACTTGGTGAAACGACGTTTAAACAAAAATTTTCACAAGTAGCCCTTAAACTGTTCGGCCTTTTATCCTTGCACAGGGAACGACGGTCTGAGAACCTTGGCTCGATTGATTGTGAACTGCAGTATTGTCCTGACCCATGAGCTCTCGATTCCTCTCGTATAGATCGCCGCTTTTTGGAGTGCATACAAATTCTATTGAACTACGACTTCGAAGTGTCTGAACCCATTGTCCGGTAGACAGTCATAAGCTTTCGAACAGTCACGAGGATGTGGTACTTCCTGGTAAGATTCTCTCCTTTTTTACACCCAGCTTGTTTCTCTCTTTAACCGGAACTATGAAATAATAATAATAATAATAAAAATATCGTTGGGACGTCCCTTTGCATTTGAAATGGTATTGTCCTCTATCTTAATGGATACCAACTCCAAAACGTAATGCACACAAGCATTTAATCTAGAAAAATTTCCTCCTAAATAAATAGTCAAGATGCCACTAATAACTGAAGGTCTTATCCTTGGCTCCAGCGGGACGATACTTGACTTACGTAACCTATCAAGAGTCAGTGACTTAAAGTACAGCAGTCGATACGTTAAAAAAAAAAGTTATTTTGACGAAGGTAAAATTTAATACGATGTGCTTTACACTCTGTCTGGTGAATTTAGTTAAAGATGTCCCTCTTGTGAGGGGTACAAAGGGTTACGCCCTTTCTTTCCAGAGTTGTTTATAATATATTTTGTATTTCAATTATTGTTAGGTGGTCTAATTGAAGTTAAATCTGGTGAAACCCCAAGTTACCTTATACATTCTAAAATACATTATGTCTTTGGTATTTAATTGATGAATCATCAATTATACTTTGTTTTGATCTCTTATTGCGTGAAGCAAACCTAACGCAACTTTAACAATATCCTATCAAGCAAAAAAACATATAGAAAAGTATCATTGGCTCCTTTGAACTTTCTGCCTGGTCGACTTGCGTGCCGTCTAGCGTCTACATTTTCAACGCTTACTACAAATACATTGCAAGAAAATGCTTAAGTGAATATAAATATTACAACCCTGATTAAAATAGAATAAAGTTGTAAATTCTCGCTTCAGTTAGGATATAATACCTTGCAAAGGTTAACGCTGACAGATCGGAACCACCACACGCGACGACACCATTTACATGCCACTTTCCCGCCCTCAATACGTTACGCAGTTTCCCTCCCCCACCCACGGCGGAAGGTCGCATAGCCCCACCACGTACGTCAACGTCATTCACCCTCATTACGCTGCTTCATGACTCCAAACCTAATTCGCTTTTTAACCCTTCCACACACTTTAGTAACATTATATGTGCCCTGTAAATTCTACTTCCCTTGGAGTAGATAAAATAAATCTTAACCGACTACTTTTAAATTACAGTTGATAGTTCATAGGACTTTTACCTCCTTTTACTCCCAGCAATAGCATAGACTTATACCGCTTACCGATTTTCGTCTGCGCTAAAATCAATGAATTTTTGTTTAAGAGCACGTACTTTTGAAGCCTACCGTTTGGTGGTTCTGATGGCTACTACTGAAAAGTACCAGCGACTGAAAGTAGTCGCCAGAGTCATCTGGCGGCTGGGTTCAAAACCACATGCTCTGTAGCACAGATGATAATATGTAGGCGTGATAAGTCTTATTATTTATTTTATGGCTATAGTAGTTTTAGCGGGGTTAACTTCTACAGACGGCTGCCAGAAACAAAGCATTACCATAGAAAACATCTAGTGCAAATGTAAACCGTGAAATCTTGAAAAACCTTAGCCGTATTTTCCCCTCCTGTTTTCTGCAAAACAAAGATTTTTGACTTATGCACTTCTAGCTATCAGGTTTAGATATAGCTTAGTAAAAAATTGAAATAAGCACGGAAAAACTGCATCGAAGCTGGTACTATTTACACGACGGAAGGAAGATATTAAAAGGTAAACTGGCACAACTCAAGTTAAGAGTAAAGTAGTTTCCGTCGTTTGCTTTGCATTTCCATTCCTGTTTGGTAAGAAATAAAAAACGAACCTGGCTTTTACTAATCCGCCTTCGTTCGCAATCTCTCGCTAGGCATACAGTCTGTTTTTGCTTGTCCATTCCAGTGTGGCAAGTTGCGAGAGAAATATATTTAACCATTTTTTTCTATTAGTGTTTATATTACCATTTTCTCCCAGTGAGCGCTACCTAACGATACAGGAGTGATGGGCCCTTGTCTTATGTTAGGCACAGGTTAACAGTCCCTCTGACATCGAGCACACCATTATCATTGTAAAAGAGGCCAATGAAATTACCGTTAGGAACAAAGGAAAGCAGTGTTACGCACCGAACGCTTGGTTGCGGCGCATCAATACACACATCAACTGTTACGTAACAACGTAAGGGTATGCTGCTTTTGGGAGTTTTAATTTATTTATGTGAAGTAACATGTTTACACTTAGCTAGAGTAACTTGTGTTAGCAGAGGAAGTTAATGTTACATGTGGTAGAATTCTGTACTTGATTTTGAGTTTTATACTATTCATCACTGGCTGCCGTCTGCGAAAGTAGTGCCGTTTTAACATATGTTTACCTGAGGAAACTCCGTTAGATCGGGTGAAGTATAAAACATCTTTCAGCAAGTCTCCAGAATGGCTATTTTGTGTGTGTATTTTACTGGTAGATTTTGAGAATTGGACAGTGTAATCATTAATTATCTTATTTTATTTTAAAACTAGTGACAATGGCTCGGGAGACCTCTTATTTCATATGCATTACAAAATCGTCAGTGACTGCTAAAGGGTCCTAAATACAGAATGTCCGTAAAATAGCTTCGCAACAAGAAAGCGGCAACATATGAAGGAGAAACTCTCAAAAAGTTTTTAAACTGTGTATTCAGTGAAAGTTCAATGTGTGTTCCGCTTCCTATCATCACTATACAAGGAGAGTATTTTTGAGATCGTCTTTTGTTTGGTGTCTGTCGCGATGCTGTTGCCATCTTGACCCCACTCCCCACACACCATGATTGTATGGACACACTGTAGTGTATATCTGTACCTGATAGGTAAGTCACAAATCCTTGTTTTGCAGAAAACAGAAAAACTACTAACTTTCATGAACAAATTATACGTATATACTACATAGTAGACTTATTTATTCACGTTATTAAGATTCCTGCAGTAAGAATCGACTGAGGGCTTCCGAAAACTGTACAAAACTGGATTACGCACTTCTAGCTCTCGGGTATATATGGTTCGTGGACGGGCAAAAGTGGGTATGTCAAAAAGGCGAAGCAAAGAGAGAAGGGTTTAGCCTGGATTGATTGAATTAATTTTTGGCCTTTAGGCATCTTTGGTTCAAGCAGGAATAGGGGAGAGGATGCGAAAGGTAACGGCCAGGGTCTTATTTAAGGTGCCATCCTGGCATTCGCCTGGTGAAACAGGTTTGGCCTTGAAAAGTAAAAGGGTTTGCACAAGATATACCAAGGATTAACATGTAAGATGTGCACGAAAACCATACAATACGTGGGGTCTGTCACCGAGCCGTTGTAGCTCAGTGGTAGAGCGTTGGCTCAGCTTTCGAGAGGTCGTGGGTACAATCCTAGCGTCCGACCATCCTGACAAGTTTTTCCTCAGTCACAGCAGACAAATGCCGGGATGGCACGTTTCTGTATCCTTTTCCTGGCCTGAACCTTGATGCCTAAAGGGCGTAAAACTCAAATTCAACGTCGGGTCCGACCTTGGATCGATTCCTTAAACACTTACCAAAATGCTTTCAATCTGGTACCAAGATCATGAAGTGAAACTGCTTTGAAATGTTGTATAGTGCATTGTCGTATTTTTCACGTGTGAAATGATATTAATATAAAAGTTCAAAGAAACACAAAAATTGGTTACCACGGAAGGAATGTAAAATTAGGGTAGCAATGTAGTCATTTCAGTTTATCAAACTTTGTCATGGGTTGAATACTCTAATCACGTTTGCACAAAGTAAATTACTCTTGCCGGTTTTGACTTTCATATTGTGTGTTTTATCACGCGGCTAATCTCTAAGCTCGATTTGATTTGGTAATGCGTAGAGCTATCAAAACATCGTAGGTACCTAAGCATGCTAATTTATTTATTTTATGATTAATTATTGTGGCCTATGATTTTACAAAATGAATAATTGTAAAAATCACCCAATACAGTTATGGCTGAATATTCTTAAAAGTTTTCGTAATATACAAAAGTGTTTAGTAAAATTATGTTGTTAACCGCTGTCTTGCGTTCGTGCAGGTTTGCTTTCGTTGGATGATATTCATTCGTCTTCGATATTCACAAGTATCTTAGAAGCTTACTAGCAAAGATTAGAATGAAAATGGAGATTTTTTTTATATTGGGCCATTTTTTAGTAACTAATGACTTTGGGCCGTCTCGAGTCCATTAGCCACTAACATCCACAAACACCCATGCCTCAGCCGGAATTCGAACCCAGAACCTTGTAGTATCTGGCCTGATGCCTAAGGCCATATGGCTATCGTGATCGGCTTCAAAGTTTTGAGACCTAGAGAAAAATTAATAATAAGAGGGTTTTATTGACTATGACGTTTCTATCAAGTAGTCTTCGGGAACTTTTGTACCAAGTTCTATCCTCACCAATTGTGGGGGTGGTTCTTGTGACTAAGCTTATTAGAAAAAAAAACAGTATGGTGAACAGTGCCATAATCTGAGACTAACGGACTTGAATAAGTGATTACACCTAATACAAACGTTCATATTTTAGTATTAATGGACGTGATGTAGTAGACAGTTTAGTTTGATAAGAAATCATACTCTAATCGTTATTCCAATTTGATTTGACTATATCTTACTTTATTAGCTTTTGATATGACATCACTTATCGAACACTATGAGTAGGTTATAACTTGGAAATAGCATAACACTCTGTTGATATATCCACGATACTTCACAAATGTAATGTTACTAACTTTTCGTGTGTGAATTCTCACGTGGAAAATATTTAAAAATACTACTGATTCACTCAACACTGGTGAGTCTTAGTTGTTACCACTTACAGGTATGAATTCTCCTGTGTATATGACTATCTTGAATGTCCAATATGGCTGTATATATTTTAATGTCTGATGTTCTTTTAGTAGCACTGATCATTCCTTTACTTATTGAAAGATAATAAATCTATACCTATGTAGAAAATAAGATATAATTGGATTTATAGATAAAAGATTTCAGAGTACTCTTAGATAAGAAAATATAATGATTTTATAGAATATTGTAGAACTAAAATATATACGGTTTTCAATCTACTCATCTCAGTGGGTAATAGTTCTTACTTGCTTTATCTGCAAACGTTTTATCAATATAAAGTTCACTTAAGAAAATTAATTCTTCCGGTGAATTGTCTTCTATACTTTAAGGCTTTTCTTTGAATATAACAGCAGTATATATATATATATATAGTGTTCATCAACGCTAGTACTGTGGATTTTAATGCAAATAGTCTCCTTCACTACTCACTGGTATTAGGATTTATAGATACTGGAATGTAAAGATGAACCTATCTCGCACTTTTATAAATGAATATTACGCGACTGCGCTGAAGTCTGTAATACTTTTAATCTTCTAAGTGACACTATCCAACGTCTCCAACTACATGAATCTACGGTTCTTATCACGAAAAGTCTTGATAAGTGATAATCCTTTCTAAACACCATTTTAATCTGTTCTAAATACAGTCTTTTACGAACAATGACGTAACAAAATTTCCTTTCAAGGTCTTCTCTCATCACATGGAAACCTTAACGATCTTCTAAAAATCCTCCTAACTATATGGTACTCAAAATCTTCCCTTAACTAAAGAACAAGTTCGACGGTAGCAACGAGATGGTGTGCACAGCAAAACTTCATGGACTATTACGCTCTCCTAACCAGTTGTCTCATGCATGTAACATTTTTTTCTCCTTTACGATCATGCTTTCCTATGTCGTCGGTATATCAGACAGTTACATAGTTCTGCCAGCTCCGACAAGCGATAAGCATGCCCCAATCCACAGCAAAATAAGTGGTGGCGCTACAGCTAACCGTCGCGTTCTTTCTAGAGCTCAGTTCATTTCTCAAGCGCTTTGCAGCGTCATAAGGAAATCTAAGATTTTCCAAGCTAGCGAATATCAAAAGTAAGGTATTAACATTCAGAGGTTTTCTCTTCCACTTCCTCTGGTCTGTGCTGTCTATGGTCTGAGTCCTTGTACTCGGTCGGTACAATTGACATCAGCACTTGGTCATGTTTTAAGAGTAATTACTTCAGTAAACAGACGTCTTTACTGTGCTTCTTCTTACTTTATCATTATTCTTTCCTTTACGGTTTCTTCTTCGTTATCAACATACAAAATCCCCGTACCCATTGACTTCCGGCAGGAAAAGTTGGATCCATCTATCGGACTCCTGGGCAGTTACCTTGTATGCTTATTCTGTAATATGAATTTATCTCAATCTAAGTTTTATATACAAGATTCATTGAGTTCTTTTCTTTAAATTTACAACATATATGAAACATAAGTACGCATAAAATATTTATCAATAATATATTTACAGTTAAAATATCAGAAATATGAAAAGCAAAAAATCCTGATTTTTTTTTTATTACTATCTCGGTACCTTACACAACCACCTTTTATTTGCTTATTCATTTATTTAATAATTATTTACATAACTATTTCTGCAATAAAGAACGGAAAACACCTCAAAATGTTACTTTTTATTTATTTATTTGAGTTCTTATTGCCAAGGTACTAAAAAAGGGCCTAATATGGAAGTTCTCAATGTGAACCTTCCGGCACACAAGACCCGTGTTTAAGTCATGCTAATAGTTAATGCTGTTATACAGTACGCAGTACACTATCTTTTTTTTGTTAGAGTGCCGAGTGTAACACAATTAATGATTTGGATACACTGGTTAAAACCTAAAGAGCCAATTCGTGAATGCTTTCTGAACAGCCCCAAAACTAAACAGTATAGGTTCTTTGCTGGCAGAAAGTTGTCTGCCAAGTCCTATACTAATGATAATTTTAGTAAAAAAACGGGAGCAATTCCTGTAAATTTCACCTCGAATGATTTTGGTGAACTTTGATTATTCCCGTGATATGGGTGCGAGGTTTGGACTTGGGAAAAATTCGTTTAGGGTGTGGTTAAAATACCTCGATACAAGTATACTTGGCAATATGTTTCAGGATTCCCACTGACCTAGAGAAAAAGTTGGGGAATTCAGCTCTCAATTGAAAAATCCTCTCAATTGAAAAATCCTGACTGCCCTGCTGGTCTAGTGATTATCGTCGCTGACTGCTGATCGTAGAATCCTGGGTTCGATTCCCGGCCTACCAAGGCGTGAGGGTCTGGAACGCTGCCCACGTCGTGATGCAATTGGAAGCTGCTGTGAATAAAAGACAGCCACGATCACACTGAGAGCTTCCGCTCTCCTTTCCCAACACGTCTGGTCAGCGTGGGAGCAGTAGACCCAACTCCTGCCTCCGGGAGAGACCTCATCCAGTAGTGGATTGAATATGGCTGTGAAATATATATACGTATATATATCATAAACCTGGAAAGGTCAGTGAATATTAAGTATGGATTTTTGCTTCTTTGAACGCATTGTATTTATACAACCGTGAAACGTTGTATAAAGGAAATCTTTATTTTCCTACAGCAGGCATTTCTTATAAGACGTGCGTGAAAAAGGTAGCGCCTCTTGTAATTGGAGCCGGTGGTTTTACATTTCCACTTTAAAAACATAGCAGACCTTGTACTGACAAAATACATGGATTGTTGATTTCAGTATATTTGTTTTGGGGAATAAATGCATTACTATCTAGCGGAAAAGATTTTAAGAGGGGAAAGTAACACCTAATTAAAGTATACATTTTCCTGTCAGAACATTTTTTTTGTCTGTGTGTTAATGTGGCTTATAGTAGTGATATTAACATTCAGATTTTATGAAATTGTTGGTGATATATCATATTTCAATAATATTTTACAAATATTATATTTTGAAACCAAATTTCCATTATTATAGTAATTCAGAATTTTTTTCTGAGCTCAGATATACTTAATGTCGAATCGTAATTGTGGTAGTTTATCAAAAGCGATTGTACAAAATATATATTCTGCAATGGCCTGGAAATTTGTGAATAGTAACCTAGAAAAAAGTCAGGGAATTAGTTCCGGCCAAATGAATAGGAACCGTGGTGATTGTAACAGGTTTTAGTATACTATGTGGCGAAAGCCATAGTTGAAGAATCTATGTGACTTTGGTCGCCACGTGACAGAATTGAAAGATTTCAGTTCCGGTGATTTCTCCAGCATTGCGATTCATATGAGTATTGTTTTAACCAGTTGTGTATTCAATATCTCCTACTACTATAACTTGCTTTTTGAGTTTTAGATGTTTTATATATATATATATATATATATATATATATATGTCCAGTTGACTGTCGGGGATTCTGTAAGCACATACAATTATCATATTATAGTCTAGATTCTAAAAGTATGATCATGCAAGCTTCAAAATATTTTTTTCTACGTTTACAATTTTAAGCTTAGTGTATTCTCTGGTGTTTAGATTTTCTTTAACGTATATACATGATCCACCCCTATTTGTGCAACATCTATTATGTTTTACGTACAAACTGCGGAATATTCAAGTACTGTAAATTTTAACCAGTATTCTGTCAGGCAATTTATGTTGATATTTTAACCGTGAATTTTGTGTGACTCGATGAGTTATGAGAAGTCTTTATTACCCCACAGTTCAATTTTCACTTCTGTGGTACTTCCTATGATACTGTTGCCCCGACACCATCGTAGGAATCCGCTCAAGGTCAATAATCAGTCACTACGATGGTTAACACCCGCCGAACACAATCAACCACTATCGTAAAGCCAAAGACCAAGTGAAAATTACCGTGCAGGAAACACCTAATAGGAAATTCACTGCAGCAGGAATCTTACACTGTAAAAATATCAGGAATGAAAATCAAATGGTTAACGTATGGAGGATCAATGTATTTTATCATTATGTCAATACACTTCTGTACCGCATTCATCAGAGCTCGGTTTTATACATAAAATATATCGAACAACTATAAGTAGCAAACTTACACTATTTACCGTTCGTACTTATATAAAAACGTTCATGCTTAAAGTACTTCAAATGTCTATTATGATTCTTTTCATTAAATATTACAAGTGCTCCAGGAATATTCAAAACCGTTAGTAGAAAATTTACCGCAAACATTGTGATACTGACATCATCATCTATGGCCCTCTTAACGAGTTATATTTAAGGAACTACAAACATGTTTTGTTATTTGTGGCTATTTGACTTACACTGCCACAATACCTGATCTGATAATTTGTCTGTAAATAATGCCTCTAATATAATTTTTTTTTTAGAAAAAAAGTAAAATCTTGAACATTCTGATGAAAAATAGCAATATTACCCTTAATATGGTTTACCATAAAAAATGATTCTCCAGGTTTTTTTGGTTGTTCCTTTAGCCTAGTACTTTTACAAGTTGTTGACTTACTAGTGGTGTTTCCATCAGTTGTTTTTCTCATTTGGCGTGTTTGTGGATGAGTTTGCAGCATTTATACAAGTGTCCTCTATACCTTGTAATTCTGCATATTTGTTTTCCCTTCAATTTCTTTACCTGAAAGTTGTTCTTTCAAATTCTTAATACCTGTTGCACCTAACTCTATATTTTCAAGATATTTATCATGTTCTATATTTTCAGACCGGTTACTTGAAACAATTAATGTAGGACAATGATACTTGTTTGCGAAACCTGTCCTATGACTTTGACAATTGACCTTGTAATCAAAACCTCACCTCTTTTAGTTAGGTGGATGCCGTGATTGGTATATCCAGACCTATCGACAGATATATTTACTATTCTGACGTTACGAAACGTTTTACACCACTTATGAAGCTTTCTATTTGTTTTGTGTATTTCAGTGTTCACACATGAAAGTTTCGGCAGATCGTGTCCATGAGGAATGCTCATTATTATTACATTTGTGTTGTCCCATTTACTACAGAATTTTTCAAGTTCTTGGAAAATATCACTAGCTTCAATTCGTGCTACATCGTTAGCCTCTGTCCATAATACAAAGTAATCATCATTCTAATGTCACTTTTATTTGTTAGTGTAACTTCATTTGTTTTTGCACCTGGCATGATGAAACCACTTACACTGTATCTGTACAGATAAAAGTGCCCTAGCATTAGTATGTTCTTTGTGTAAAGTTTGCTATAGATATCCAGCTTTCAAGAAATGCACCACTGCATTTAACGCTATTATAAGAGGATTGGTGAACAGCAAAAGTGGAGATGTAGGAGACCTGTAAGAACAGGATTTAAACACTTAATTCAATGCCAAATAAGAACAAGCGAAAGCTGTGATTCTTCTAACGATCAATAAAGTTCCGAAGATCACTTAATAGCGTAGTAATGCTGGGCAGTCCGTATGTGGCGAAATCCGCAGGCCTTTCGCATAGGATTCCCTTAATTAACGCCGGTTATTTTGTATGTGGTGAAATCCTCATGCCTTTCCCATAGGTTTCCCTCAATTAACGCTGGTTATTCCGTACGTGGCGAAATCCGCAGGTCTTACCCATAGGTTTCCCTCAGTTAACGCTGGTTATTCCGTATGTGGCGAAATCCGCAGCCCTTTCCCATAGATTGCCCTTAATTAACGCTGGTTATTCTGTATGTGGCGAAATCCGCAGCCCTTTCCCATAGATTTCCCTTAACGCTGGTTATTCCGTATGTGGCGAAATCCGCAGCCCTTTCCCATAGATTTCCCTCAAATAACTCTGGTTATTGTCTGGTACTTTGTTTCAATAAAGCACTTCGTACAATATTGTGAAACCCACTAGAACATAGCGTGCTGTGATAAAGATAAAATGAGGTTACGGACGTTAACAGTAATAACGTGTTGTGAGGCAACACACATTCTCGGAATGTATTTTTTTTTTCTTTACACCGACGGACAAAGTGGAGATATAAGGTCCCTTATTGTTATTACAGTTTTCACAAATAACCTCGTGCATGGTAAATGTTGAAATTAACACAGGAAAATTGACAGTAACCGTGACTGGACTCGATCCCGGATCCCCCAGTTGTCGGTTGTGTATGCTGTCCATTACCCTATCACGGCACGGCCAATTCTCTGTGTGTATAGAATGTTCCTCCCAGGTTCTCATTGCTGGTTACAAACCCCAGACATTCCACTACAGGTGGATACATGCATTCTTTCTATTAAGAGGTTGTTTCCTTGGATGGTACCTTGAAAACAGGCTTTGACCTATTTCTTACCTACACCCCTTCCCTATAGCTGCCTGAGCCAAAGATGCCTAATGATCATAAATACAAAATCATGTTTATTAGTGGAACATATGCCTTAATAAGAATGGTGATTCTGATTATGTATAGGTTTCTGAACAAAGTTATTTACGTGTGTATATCTTGAAATCCCCAATGAAAATCGTGGTACTTGTAAGTATTTATATTTCGTACCCGATGCATCTCGAAGTAATTGCATACTCCTTAAGCATGAATTCAATGGATGTTCACAGACGTAACTAATTTATAAACACCCCCTTCTTTGCTAACCCTGCACATATATATGTTTTACCAAAAGTTACCTTTTCACGTGATTGCTCTTGATTTTTTTTTTTTTTTTTATAGAATGACGTAAATCTTTATGTATTTATTTATCTTATTTTCAACTTATTATAAGGGAACTTGTCAGTTTAAACTCTTTCATAAATAAGTTTCAGTACAAAGAATTTGTGTAAAGTATTACTAGAACCAGTTTATTTATATGTCTGTTATAATTGTAGTCATGGAAAATAGAGAAGGTTGACCACTACATATTTTGTTCAAAAAAAAAAAAGTCCTTTCACCAGAAAATTTGCTTAATAAATAAAAAGCGCATAAGACAGTTATTTTTG
>JAGDQP010000183.1:0-130388 GCA_022664845.1 Lepisma saccharinum
GAAACTGCATTTGGCGATGAAAGGAAAGTGGCACGCATCGATTGAAGCCATTGAGAAGGCGACGACCGCCGTTCCAAAGACCATTCCAATAAAGGACATGGAGAAGTCGTTTGACAACTTGTTGGAGCGTGCAAATATGTGTATCGATGCAGAAGGGGAATACATTGATTAATAAAAATGATTTGTTCCAAAATGTACATTGTTTTTTTGTTTATTTAAAACGTTCGGTTTCTTTTGGAATGGAGGGTGTACGTTGTTTTATTTTTCAGACTGTTGATATAGGTAAAAGTGTAAACGTTACGAGAAAACGTTAATTTACTTTCCATCTTATAGGGTAGTGTCGCCAGTAGTCAGCCAAATAAGCAAACGTGAGCAACTAAAATGACATATTTTTTTTTTAAAATCAAACTTTATATTTACCAATTGGATTATAATATATATAGAAAAAACTGTTCAGTCTAAAATGTGTACTTAAATTACGATAAAGAAATACCTGTATTTAATATACTTAAAAAAAATAATGAGAAGTGTAAGCTTTTCCAGCGGTCAGCCATTTCAGACCAGGGGTCAGCTATGACGTAGCCTATTTTCAGCCGTACAACAAATAAGTACATACTTTCGAACACAATATTTAAGTTAAACTAAATCATACAAGTAATTAAAAAGAAAAATTGCAGTTAAATGGTAAATGTAAAGAATTTTATTGGTAGAAAGTACATTTTTCATTTATTATTATGTGTCAGAATTATGAAACACAACATTCATGATAGATTAATGAGGTACATTTCGCCAGCCTCCCCACCTTGGAATTTCGAAATAAAAAGCATACCAATCGTTTGTACTAACTTTGTACCGAAATGTACCGCAAAAATTTCGTTTGTACTACTTCCGGTACCAAGACAGAAGAGATTTAAAGTGGGAGGGGCTATGGAAACGGCAGCTCCTACCTTGGAATTTCGGAATTAAAAGTATGCCAATCGTTTATACTAACTTTGTACCGGAATGTACCGCAAAAAAATCCTTTTTACCACTTCCGGTACCAAGACAGAAGAGATTTAAAGTGGGAGGGGCTATGGGAACGGCAGCTCCTACCTTGGAATTTCGGAATTAAAAGTATGTCAATCGTTTATACTAACTTTGTACCGGAATGTACCGCAAAAAAATCCTTTTTACCACTTCCGGTACCAAGATATAATAGATTTAAAGTGGGGAGATATGGAAACGTTTTTTACTTGCATTTTTTACTTTTGGCCAGTTTTTTTTAAATCAACCGCACTGTGCACCCCCATCCCACCATTTTATCCCCTTGTACCCTATTACTTTATCTTGAAATAATTGCTTACTACATAGTACTCTCCTAATTTCACCAGTGAAAGATAAAGTCAGAATTGGCGGTACCGAGGATCTGCTGCGGGACTTCCTAATTAAAAGGCAAACACGCTGTATTAAATATCCTACTCAGAGTTTCCGCCAGGATTTTCAGTTTGGGGGTGTAAAGTCGAAATTGGGAGGGTGTAAGTGAAGTTTTGTACGGTTTCTATCGATTTTTCACAGCAAATATTTTAAAGTTGTCGAGACTTTGGGGTGTAAACATCTCTCTCAGGGGGTCTGGCGGAATCACTGGTCCTACTTCGTATGAATGATCATTCTAATATAATCATGCAATTTAAATTTTAGCATTGATTTAAAAGACGAAACGAAGTTCTGACAAGTCTGCTACTTAAATAAACACAAAAAGCAAAATAATGCGTTATAATTTTAGAAAGAAATTACAACTTTCTTCAGACTTGAGTAGTTTATATCCGAAACTAACACATTGTACAATTCAATTAACCCGAAGTCTGAACATGTTGCTATCCGCTCGTGTTTTATAATAGCATTCGTTATCGCGTCGGTCTGAGCCAAAGTTGGCGAAAAACCTTAAATAAATTGAAACTCGAAATTCGTGATTGCGTAATGAAATAAAACGCTGAAACGTGACAGACCGGGCTTGTAGTTGGTCTTTAGCTCTAGATTACACTAGATTTTTGGAAAATTGATTTTTTTTAAATATTAAAAACTTAAAGAATCTAACCAAACCTATACGAGAAAGAAGGTGTACAAGTACCTGATAACGGAAGAATATTTATCCCGAAAGAATAAATAGCAGTAGTAATTTGGGCCAGGCTTCCGAAGATGATCCCCATACTTTGAAAGGTTAGGTTACTTCAGGTTAGTTTTCGTTCAGGTTGGTTCGGTTTCATTTAGCTAGGTAATCCAAAATCAGAGATCACCTTCGTAAGTCTACCCGCAAGTTAAAAATAGGAAGGGAGAATAGGCGTACCAGTGGTGATAGATTTAAGGGAATTTAAAACTTGGAATGCAATTTTTTGCCTGCAGATCGAGTTAACATATCTCTTTTGCCTTGAGAATTAGAGAATTCCAAAACATGGCAACTAAACATTTAACCTCAGCTTTTCAGTTCTTCACACCAAACGGCCGTAGCTCAGTAGTAGAGCACTGGCTTAGCCTTCGAAATGTCCTGGGATTCGGTTTTTCTAGGGTTTTCCCTCAGTTACACCAGGCAAATTGTACCTCAAAAAATAGGCCCTGGATGACTACCTTCCCACACCCTCTCCTCCACCCTACCTCGGCCTGAGCCATACATGCCTAAAGACCTTATTAAAAATTCAAATTTTAATTTCTTCACGTAAAAAGAAAATTAATAGTAAACACTCTAGTTGCATCCGTCGTGTGCGAGTCGAATTTTGAATGTATTTTAAGGTCTTTCGATGTGTGTGTGGGAGTCGAGATGAGCAAAAATTACGTAAGTTATAAGAGTTGTTTTATAACACCTATACCGATTAAAGTGTGAATCAGTATCATATGCGAAACAGTTTGTCTTTGGTGGTGGTGACTTAAAGCTTTAAGTTCTGGGTATTACTTTAGCTTACGTCGGGCGTGATTATATTGAACGAAAGTAGTCACAGGCTCATGAACATTATGTACTTCTAGAAACGCCGACGAAGTCACGGAAAAGGGTTAGTTTAAGTCAAGTTTAATATTTTTTTATTATTACGAACAACCACGGTATTACGAACTGCCGTTTCCATAGCTCTCTCTCCACTTTAAATTTATTCTATCTTGGTACCGGAAGTGGTACAAACGAAAATTTTAGCGGTATATTCCTGTACAAAAGGAGTACAAACGATTAGCATATTTTTATTTGGAAATTCCAAGGTGAGGGGCTGCCGCTTCCATAGCCCCCACATTAAATCTCTTCTATTTGGTACCGGAAGTGGTACAAAGTATAATTTTTGCGGTACATTCCGGTATAAACGTAGTACAGACGATTGGCATATTTTTTATTTTGCAATTTCAAGGTGGCGAAATGTACCTAGATTAATGATAGACACACAGAGTGAAGAAGAAAAAATTAAATATGGCAAGAAAAAGCTTTTTGTGTAATCAAGAACAAAACATTTTAGTACTAATATTACAAATTTCAGTAAGCGATCTTAGCAAGCAAGACTGAAACTAAAGCAATCATAACAAAGAAATTCTTTATCAATAACTTTTGCAAGTGGATATCCCTTGAAAGCCGTATACTTGAGGTGAAACCAGGTTGGACAAAGATCACATCCTACATTCTTTTCATTGTCCTCTTCAGCATCACTGTCAAAAATATCGCTACACTTTGAACAAAGCTTTTTACCGTCACTATTACTCAGGTTAAGTTCAATGTCACTATCAGAACTAGATGAAGATATTTAATTTGATATTCCTCTTCTGCCTTTCTTTGGCTTACACAACTGGACTCCTTTTTCCATGTTTTTTTGTTCTCGTTCCTCTTTTTCGTTTATTTTCTTCCAGTTTGGGTTTTACACAATCCTTTTCTAACATAAAATTTCTCCATGCCAATGAAGATATCGCTTGAGGTTAAATTTCTCTTCTCTTGGATTGTTTCTTAGACCTTTTAAACTTTGGCCCATTTCATCGTAGGTGTTTCAAATGCTGAAGAAATGGGAGTGGGAGATATTTTGCTAGTTCAAAGTTTTGATTTGTCCAAGTCTGCAGTAGCAGGGGCTGATTTGAAGTCAGTACTTAAAGAGAGATCAAGTTCTGCAATGAACGGAAGAGGAATGGCCTGGGACGATTTTCTAGGATCTGATGAATTTGCAGGAATTACTTTTTCAAGGCTTCCATCTGATCTGACTTCGTATGTTCCTTCTACCAAATCTTCGAACACATTACATCCAATATTGGGAAGTTCATCATCGGGAGGAGCATCAGAATGAATAGTTGATTTGATTTCTTCTGTTCCAGAGTGCTTGGGATGAAACTTCATTTTTTCAATTCTTGCAAAAACTACGTTGGCTACGTTGGTAGCCTCTGTAGTTTTACCATCATACGATAAACTTAGGTGTCAGAACCTCTTTAGCATTCTAGTAGGAGATGTAAAGTCATCTTAATTACAGTACATGCCCCCCACCCCCCAAAACACACAAGTAATCTTTTTTTATCATCAGAAGTTCAGAATTATGTGCATAAACATAATGTAATACAAATAACTCCCTTACGTGTGAGTAATTTGAGCTGGAGAGTAACAGGATGACATCTGGCTACATACTTGGCAGTGCTCAGCCATTTTCGTTTTGGGTGGCTGACTACTCGATGCGAACAATATTTTACGAAAAGCCCTTCACAAAAGAGAAGTTTAGTCTTTAATTCGTCAGTAAGGTCAAAACTACTTGGAAATAACGACAACGTAGCATTTTCAATGGTCAGCCATGACGTCTGACTTTTGGAAGTACCACAGTAAAATCATGCCAGTATTCAGTCATCTAGAACAAGACCTTTACAATGTTTCAACATTTGAATAACTAACAAAATTTCATTCTGTGATGTTCCATTATGTTCTAAAACGTTCAAAATAACCAACAGTATTAAAAAATGTAGTACATGCCTATTCTCTCGTACTGGATTCCTTACAAGAAAAATAGCAAAATGGCCTCCTTCTTTAGTTGTCTCTAACTAGCCTTCACGTGGTACTTCACATTGACTTACATGATGCAGTCGCTGTGGCTGACTTGTGGGAAAAGGTTGGGTACTGAATTTGAACATCCAATATATAAGTAAAACGTAACTGGTTACCTATCTTTAGCAATTGAAGCTTCGTGTGGCTGACTACTGTTACAGGCTCAACTAAGGAGTCATTACCCCAGTCTTGGTTTTACGCTCAGTATAGTCGTCCATCGGTCGAAACACTAATACTAAATTAGAGTAGTTCTTGTTTCTAAGGGAAAACACTATTCATTAATTCAATGTACTATCTTGTTACGGTTTCTCTCCTCGGAAAATTGTCTTCGCTTTCGTCCTTGCCTTCTGAGTTGTTGAGCTATAAGGAAAAAGAAGACAGACGCTGTTGAAGATTTCAAAGGAACTAGAAGCAAGATGAAGAGCACGATATAGGAATTTGATAGAAAACTCTGAGACCAATTTCGATGGAAAGTCAACATGAAGAGCCTTGAAATGGATAGACGGTGGTCATTTTGTGAAGTTCTGCCTTCGCCTCGAAGCCAAACAAACACATCCTGTTTCTATTCTCTTGCTCTGAGCGCCGTCTTCCTTCTCCTTTATCCTTGTCTCTCTCTCTCTCTCTCTCTCTCTCTCTCTCTGTCTCTCGCTCCTCCTCTCTCCCACTCCCCTTTCCTTTTTGTGTAACTTATCCCCTCTCTTCCAATCCTTTGCCTATTTCTCTTGTCCTGGAACTGGAATTACGTTTCGCCTTCTTGAATTTGTTGTTTTTGTTATTTTTCAAGTAGCATTAAAAATTCAATTTGTATGTTCTATTTATACTGCTATTCACTTCATCCTCTTTTTAGCGCATCTGTCATCATGTCAAATTTATGCTAGGTTTATTAAATGTTGTCTGATTTCGTTTTTTTACGCACAGCATATTTATTATAAAATAGGGTACGATTTAATTTCTCTAATAGTAAAAATTCTATCCTGGTTGGAAGGCCGGATGGAAGGAGACCATTGGGAAGACCGAGACGTCGTTAGGACAATATTAGAATAGATCTTCGAGAAGTAGGTGTTCGTGATGAAAACTGGCTTCATATTGCCCAGGATAGAATCCAATGGCGAACGTTTGTTACTGCGGCGATGAACTTGCGAGTTCCATAAGCCATAGAGTTAGTTAGTTAATAGTAAAAAGCAACTATAAAACATGAGTAAAGATGAATATAAAAACACTGAAAATAAAGTCCACTCACAAATTTCACCTTATTGAACGATTTCTTTAAACTCTCGCCTGTACTCTAATATCCGATTGAAATAATTTCCATAATTCACACTGGTAGTTAGATGTTGGTTTCATAACAAAACAAAACTATTTTCGCGAGAACACATGGTAAATATATTTATAATACTCGTTCAAAAGAAGGTAATGAGTATCGAGTTCTTTCTCCATAAATTGTATTACACCAGAGTAATTTCTACGATATAAGAACATAAGAACCAATCAGAATTCGGTTTACAATACACTATATACAACGTTAGTAACCGGCAACCAAGAAAACGTCAATGTACAAATAGATTAGGAGAATCCTAGAGATACAGTCAATGAAACGTCAGTGTACATTTAACATAAAATTGTCGACCAACCAAACATCAGTGTAAATATCTGTTAGGCTAAATGAGTTTGTTTGTAGAAACACAACTTAAAATAAATGAATAAAGATACTGAAAACCAAATCATAGTTGCACAATTCGAATCGAATTAGTTTTAACAAAATAACAAAAACTCAATTATTTCACCTGGCATTCACCCAGTTTAAAAAATTAAACTACCCCGGAGGTCTAAAAAGGAAATTTAGTGTTAGGAGAGCGATCTCAACTCCGATATGGTTGGTTTATCTTAAATCCACCCATCAATAGATTACATTCTGTATTATAAAGTTAGCAATAAAAATAAACAGATTTTTAACATTACAGAAAATGTTAGCTAATGTTAGATAAAAAAGAACTACACAGTTTAATGTTAAATTAGTTTAGGTTTGATTAAAGTTAATTCCACACTTAGTATATTTAGGATAAACGTTTGATCATTTGTTTTAAAAATGATAAATTCATCACGATAGCTAGTGGTCAAGACATATTTGATTTTGTAGCTACAGTGAAAACACAAGCTACAAGATGCAAGTTTGGAGATAACCAGGATACGATAATACTAGATGAATGTATAAGCGTACTATTTAACCGAGAACTGCAACCTAATCTTTTAGCAGAACCATTAACAATGGACAAAGCACTGAATATAATGCCACAATGTGGAAGAATGGAGCAAACATCAGTAATCATGGCAAATTTAAAGATTCGACCACAATGTCAGAATTTTCAACAGCAAACAAGTGCTAATATAATAGATGTAGAATCTCGAGTGATCAACAGGAATAAACATTTTAATAATAGACGATGCAGCAGGTGTGGATTGCAACACAGGATACGAGGAAAATGCCCAGCTTTTAACAGTGTCTGTCATACATGTTTTCAGAAAAATCACTACGCCCGCTGTTGTTGTGCACGGAACAGAAACGCATTAGCTGATTGTAATGCAGTAATAGTAACAGAGATACCATTACATCCGGCAGAGAGGCAAGCGACTAGTGAAGTAATTTTAAACTCAAAAGAGAAACGTCATGAAAAACTACAGCTTACTGTATACTTCAATACAATATATATGGATTCTACACAAGGTATTTTCAACCGGAACCTCAACAGACAAGAGCTTACTGATAGCCGCACTTCACTGTTGGATGTTGAGCAAAAGAAACTAGCCCAAGATAGACAGAACCAGATGGAAGTGTATGAGTATAAGGAAATGGGTATGCAGACTGAATATTTTGCATGAGTACAAAAACATTGGATTATAAACGATACAGGACATAACTAGAGTTGACCGGATAGGTGGAGAGAAAAAAGTATTAACTGTTTAATGCTGTATAACTGTAGTGAAATGGGACTAGTGAGGATTATCAATCTTAAATAATAACTAAACTTAAGAATTTTATATTAATAAATTGTATTGTTCTGAGATCGCAGCAACAGATACCCGCTTTGACATGAATCAGAACAATGGTATATTCTGTAAAAGGAAGTTAGCCTAAATACTCTAGAAATAATGCTTACGTATCATTGAGATAGCATCTAACGACAGCAGTTGTGAAATTAAAAAGAAGTGTAAAGTCAGCAATTAGGCAACGAAGGAAATGGAATAGTGTAAACGTAGTCAACACGACAGGAAATTGCTACTATCGAAAAAAATGAGAAAGAGCACATGTCAGTTTTAAAACAGGAGATGAAGTAAACAGAAAAGCTACTGAACAAGCAGCTTAATAATCAACGTCGGTTGAACAACTAACATCGTCAGCATTTTCAACATCAAAGACAAGATCTCAACCAATGAGCAAGGAGACAATACGCTGAATCATGGAATTTCGTGAAACCTGAGTCAGCATCGGGAGTCAACGTCCAAGGACACAAAGGACAACGAGCAGGTTTATAAACCGCCTGTTCAAGACCTTCGAGCTCAGAGATCACCATATTTATACGAGAGTTACTTCAGACATCAAAGCGATACAGCATCAGCATCTACAGCATATACTTCAGACACAGTCTACACCATCGTTCTCTACAGTTAACATCTTGGGAACTCAGAACTTCATTGTTAGACATTGTGCTTGGACAATGATTAGAATGAAAAATTAAAGTTTTTCATAGACTAATTTTATTTTAACATCTTTCGACCAATATCAGAAAACGCCTATACCATCTATATTGAATAGAGAGCTATGCGTGATGAAATGTTAGTAATATTAAGTTCAGTGATTAGGACCTAAGTGATTGTCACAGATACTTCGTTATTCAGTAATAGTTATATTTATTGTATATTCTGAAGATAGATCTTCATGTCAATTGCAGTCTTAAGCCACCCACCTCTAAGTAATCCGTAAAACTTAGATTTGTGCGTATCCTCATTTAACCTCTCGAGTTAGCAAAGCGAGTGATATGAATTAACGCCCTTGATTGATGAAATCCTTCAGTAGAAATTTCCCCAAATGCTCTATCGTCTGGAATTGAATGGTTCCATTAGCTCAGTTATTCAGAGGTAATGCTCAGCACTGCCACACCAGACAAATACCCTGATTACACCTTCAACTTAGAAAGACCTGTCCGACTGCTTTCAACTTCCTTTCCCCTACCCTATTTCGGTGTGAGTCATAGATTCCTTGTGGTCATAAAAAATCAAATTCTAAGTTGTAATGAGTGTTCCATACTAAAACAAGTGGACACACCCACGTCTATCATTGGAAAAAGGGACCAAAATATTTCCTGATAAACTTATGGTCATGAAGAGTATATAATAATTCCCATGTTGAAATAAAACAAGGTGGCCGAGAGTTTAGCACACTCGCTTTCTGTGTTATGATCATAAGTCATTTCCGCTTAGGGATATTGAACGGAGTGGTTCGGAACCCACTTTACCAAAATCTGTAAGTCTCGTCCTTAGAAGCTTACCAGCTCGCTTAGGACGTTGATAACAACTCAATCAATCAAGGGTTTTGATTTCAAACCAGTAATGAACAGTTAGTATTTAAAACTGAAAAAAACTGACTTTGCCGTACCGGTAATGGACACCCCCTGCTTTGCCGAACAGTTCTGTTATAGATAGTTTGGCCATTTATATGCTTGAAACAAATACATTTCGTAATACATAGATAATAGTGAAGAACAACAAAAGTATTCGTTATAGTAATTCCAAAAAGTAAAAATCTTACCTTAATCACTTGCATACAGAATCCATAGAAGAGTAGGGCATACGTAGCTTTAGCATCATGTCAAAAATATATATATATAAAACCAATCACGAGAGAATAATATTCAGTGGCATCAGAACATACTATATAAAATGATTCCTGCCTAAAGAAAATCTTATTTTACTATATTTCTATTAAAGTGTCCATTACTGGCCTGGTTATCTTATCTCTTTTCAAATTTCTATTGCTAATACGGAAATAAATGTGATGACGTATAATAATTAATTCATGAAGAAAAGCCTGGGACAAGAACTTGACTTTACTTAAATATACAAGGACTAACTTGTACTAAACTAATCTACTTCCTTGTATGCTATTTTAATAGCTGTAAAGGTTGAGTCGCCCATGGTTGTAAAAGTTCTTTCTAATTTTCTCAAATTGTACTTTTCAAACAAAATGTATTACTCAGGCTTACTCTTGAGTTACTGATTGAAATACGTAGAATATTATATTTCGTAGCTGCTTTAGATTTCCTTCATTACACCGTATATATAGTTGTTAATTTCAAGGTGATGTTTATACATCTTCACAGATCGAATCAAATATTTATACTTTTCTTACATTTTTTTTTTCATTATGTATATAATCTACTCGTAGCTGTAGTGTGTTTATTGCGTTGTAATTCAATTTCAAATTATTTGTTTTCCTCGTGGAAGGTATTACTCGTTTTATTTAACTAGAGTATATTGATAGATATATAAAGAATCAAGATTAGAAATTCTTAGACTAGGTTGATAAGTATCAGATCGTAGCATCTAAACTGTAATAAATCCAATAAGGTCATGAAAATCTTTTTCAGATACAACTTTTATTGAATCCATAATTCACATTGAACCGAGTGATATCCATAAAGGAACGTTAGTTCTCAGCTTCGAGTACCAGAATCGCAACAGGACACTTGCAGGAAACATTACACAAAATAGCATATATTGGCATATGAAACATACTCATCTGATTATGGCTCCAATCCTAATAGCAGCTCCTTCTAGCCGTAACCTCCGGTTACGTCTTCAAATAAACCAGATGTATTAAACATTCAGTTCGGGAGGTTACAATGTCAACGATATACAAACGGCCAGCTGAAACATAAAAACTCCATTAACAATATACAAATCAAATCAACGAACATCAAGAATTATAGAGTTCACAGGTTGTCTCAATCATTTCGAGAAACTTTCATATAACGACACAAAGTTCATTATTCCATATTATAGCAATAACTTATTTATTTTGAAACAGCTGGAGACTGAATTGATATTGTTTTGTAAGACAGCGCTTGATTCAAACTAAATACTACAGTAAATTTTAAATCATCTGCAAACAGTAGTTTGTTTTTTGTTAGACGATGGTATTATGCAAGATTTTTTTATCAGATCGGCGCGCAGGGCTGGGCAGCCATTTTGGCAACTTCCGGAGCACACTTGAAAACACTTCCTGTAGGAATAGCCCACTCTCGCTTATCCTGAACGATAAATAACAGCGAGAAGCGCTCAACCCGGCAGCTACAGTTTGGTCTTGTGGTCAATACGTTGGAAAGCTAATCTAAGGGTCCAAGGTTCAAACCCTGGTGTCGACTTTTTACATTTTTTTTTTTTAAAGAAAGTTAAAGTTTTTTCGTTTTATATGTAAATACACAAAAATAAATTTAATAAAAGTTGTGATTTACAATTTTAAAAGATGCCACTAAAAGCTAGGATGTATATAAACCCACCAGGGCAGGATGCACACCGAGCGATAGCGAGGTGTGCAAGGGGGGGAGGGTGCGTCCGAAGGGAGCTGGGCGGCGTTAGCCGCGGGGGAGCGCAGCCCCCTGTTAGCGGTGGGCATACGCAAAAGTACTGTTTACTCAAAAGTTCTTTTTTTTAGGCAAAAGTTCTGTGCCGTACCGGAAGTGTTTCCAAGTGTGCTCCGGAAGTTGCCAAAATGGCTGCCCAGCCCTGCGCGCCGATCCGAAAAAAAATTCTTGCTGGTATTATAGCAAGCAAGTCATTTGCAAGTAACAAAAATAAAGGATTGATCCAAGGTTCGAACCTGGTGACACTTCAGAATTTACAACATATTCCCCAATTCTATAATTGTAACGCACACAGTGTTTACATTGGAACAAATAAGAAGCTATTATCTGACCAAGTTTCTCTGAGAAGTCGAAAGTCACAGCCTAAGAAAGGTGTTGTGATTAATGCATCAAAGACTTTCAACAAGTCTGTGAAAATTACGTCCACTTGGTTATTATGATCATCGATTCGTGTAACTAAGAAATCAATGAATTTAATAAGTTATAGTCGAGGAATTTGAAGGGAGAAATGATTAAGCGAATATGTGAATACATATATATCCATGTATAATAATTTTGAACACAGAACACAAATATTATGGGCATTGAACATCATGGCACCATTTTTGGGAATATAACAGATTATCGACAAATTTCAATTTTGTAGTGAATTCAGATATTAATTAAAGCTTACTTTTGGTGGATATACACATTGACATATGAACACTGCTTCTCATCGCATGTGACGATGCGGGAGAAGAAAAGTTACCGTTGGTCACATGCAGGCACAGGTGATATCGGGAAATGAAGAGGCACAGACAGCAACACGCTGATTTTTATTGTCATCAGTGAGATTGTGTAGCACGCATACTACCAGATCTTGAACCATACTTAAAGATATAGGATTATTTTTCTCTGATCATAATATCCAACTCAGTGGTTAATTCTTATGTTCTTTGGCGGGAATTCTTATAATTAGTATGTTGAAGCAAGGTGAGCGGGTGTTGTTCTCTCCCTGATTGTGTTGAAACATTCCCAGCCGTATTCAGAAACGGTTTCTTGAAGTGACTAGGGCTGTACTAACGAGTGATTAACAATCTTTCAGTATTGGTAGTCACTCGTTAGTACAGCGCTAGCCACTCCAAAAACAGTTTCTGAATACAGCTGTCCCTCTCTAAAACAAAAAATCTTTGCTTTTCTCTGTGCCAAAAAACTGTCTTCGTACACACAAAAAATGTCCCTGACCTCGTCGGTGAATCTTTGTTGAACACACAAATATTGGAAATATTTTTTGTTCTTAACTTGATTTTGTTCTTTGAGAATTAAAAAAGTTCATCAAAAATCGTCCATGTTGTTAAAACATGACACTACTTGTAAGAAATATGGAATCCACCTGAGTGACGGCCGTGTGGTCAGCGCTACGCGCCACCTAGCCACGAACAGGCGTATTAAGGAGTATCTAGACCGAGTGGCCGTCACGTCTTTATTCACGTGATTCACCAGTTTTCCTCACGACGCTTGGTGGACGTTGGAAAGTGGGACTCCAGCCGGGAATCGAACCCGCGGCTACGCGGACATGAGTCCAAGGCTCTAGCCACTAGACTATGGAGCCCCACAGGAAATATCATATTACTCTACATTAATACTAACAAGAAAAACAAGCGAAATTACGCACAAAGAAATAATGTATGAATCCAATATACTAAAATTTATGTTCATATAATAACATGACATGCCGGCAAATCCTGTATTTGTCTTTCATGCTAATTTAAAAAGCAATAGTTCATCTATAAACCTTCTCTAAACTTCATTTATCAGTCAGGTAAAACAATTTTTAAACTTCATTGGTCAAACGCATAGCTTGAGTATTGAATCTAAATCCTTCGTTTCCCTTTTCCTGAAACAAATTCCTGAACACAAGTAAAACATTTACTGCAGAACTATGAACGCTTCACAGCTCAAAGCCGTTTTTAAGCCGTTTTCGTTCTTTAGAAATATTGTCATACGAGTAATAGATTATTTAATTTGATAGAAAGTTCTGAAAAAATATTTGCTGCATACTTACACAGGTATTGCTTGAAAGGATTTTGAATCATTCCATGCCAAATCGGCCAGAAAAATAGTGCAATGTCACCCATGGTTTCAGATTGTGGTGACATTTGGTGCATTGGTTTTTGGTAGGGGTATTAGTATAAATTCCAAGTTATAGCTTTGTAGGACGCTTGTACCCAGAATTTCAGTGATTCAAAGTTAGCATGTTTTGTCTTTAATTCTGTCGCGACCGACACTTTACAGAGACACGCCTTTACATTGAATAGTACTTTAAGTCATTCCCACAGTGGAGTATGTTTAATAATTGGTGCAGGTACTTGGGGAAAAACAGGTAAAGAATCCTACATTGTTTTTTCGAGGATCGGAATTGTCATATGATGTCTGAAGCAAATAATTTATGTTGCAATGTTACATATGTGAGATTTGTAAGGTTGATGCACTCATCGTTCTACTGAATTAATCTATGCTTGGTCATTATATATTTAGAAGTATTTGGCATGGTTGTAGTGCTCTAGCTCGTAAAGAACATTATCTGAAGATATCAGACTAATCTAATGACGGTGCATATGAACTTACCCACGCTAAGCTAATGCATCTAACCTCAGTAGCGTAGTTAAGAATTTCTCAAGGGAGGGGATATTTAGAAATTTACATCCTTGGAAGTTATGTAACCCAACACAGCAACATTTAAAAGACCTTTCGGGGTTTCTTTCTGTAATTTTAGACCAGCACAATCATGTTTGAAAACATACAAGAATAGATTATATCATTGTAGTTTGCTTAGTTCAGTTATACTTTTAATATAAATTTAGCCATATTTCAAATTTCAAATTGGATTTTGTCAAGAACGAAGAGTTTCTCGGCCAGTATTTACTTTTGCGCTCTCTTTGATGACAGATCTCTCTTCTAGAATTGCCAGTTCGTTCAGTCACATATAAAAGTTTAAATTTTTTACATATATATGTATTCGCTTAACAGTATAAAATATCATCTCTGGCGTAAATATGGATGCGCGTTGTATGAAAACTGTAGTGCTTTTAAAAAGTTTGGAAATTTGATATGCTTCCATTGTATCCGGTTATCCATTAAGTAATGACGTGCAATGAACACTGCAATGCCGCCATCTGACGAGTGAATAGTGAAGTAGACGTCACGTGCCATAGCTAAGTCATATTGTACAAACTTCCCTACCCGGCGCTTCACCAGATATTGCACCAACAGACTACTGTCCTTTTCACAACCTGCAAAACCACCTTTCCGGGAAACCACTGCAAAATGAGGATGACGTCGTGTTACGATCAGTGACCCAGTTCTTTGCCTTTAAAACCGGTGACTTCTTTCAGCGGGGGATTCAGTAACTGGTTGACAGATGGCAGAGTGTTGTGGAGTCTGATGAAGACTTTTAATCACGTTGAAAAATACGATATTACTTATGGGATAAGCTGATAACTTGAATAGAACATTTTATTTTTATTAGGTTCACTTTAGAAAGTTTCAATTAGTGTCGAATATTTTACGTACAAAGGAAGAAAATTTAAGTTGTTCTTTCTTTGGGAGTCTATATTCTCGTGTTCACTGTCTTCGTTTAACAAAATGAAACTTCAGGTAACATTTTTGTTATCGTACTGTCAGTTTTGTTAGTTGATTTTTGTAGCTATTGGATATTCTAGACCGATACAAATTTTTCATACAGCTCAGTGACGTATCCAGGAGAAGAGTTCACAGGGTTCTTCCAAATTCCGATATCTTTGTAATCTTAGCATAATTTTAGGCGTGATTATGTACTTATTATCAATTGAATATTCAGATCCTGTTTGAACCCACCAATTCCTAAAAACCCTAAAATATAAATCTGAATACATGTCTGAAAGATTTTGTCTTATACTGTAACTGGATCTCATTTTCTGGATTTTTGTAGATGTTTTCATAGATTCTTCCTTAATCTGATTTAATGCAACTTGTTTTGTCTTCCTTCTGACAGTTTTCCTTGGTTCTTTTAAACTTGATAACAGCGCCTTTGGCATTATTCATAGCTTCTACTAAGTAAAGGTGTTTCCTTGTATAATGGTTAATCGTAGGGGAAATAATTCAATCAAATAAAAATACGGAAGAAATTAGAAATGCATGCCTTCAGTCTGAGCTTGTGACATTGTTCGATAAAGAAACTTGGACAATTTCTTCGAATACAAATTAGGCAAATTCTTTAAAATTATGAATTATACTTTTATATCAGTTTTCTAATGCTTAGTAATTTCTGTATGCTCTAAGTGATATATTTACACTCTTCATAATGTCACAAACATGCAGTCTCCGTGAGCGGATATAAGAACATAAGTGTTGCAATTGTTCCTTAATAGTTCAGTATCAATCTAATATTAATTGTCATAATTCTTCCACATTGAGTTGCACAATACACTTAAATTGCAGCAGGGTGTTGTCACATTGTCTTGAAGTTTTAAAATTTTCCAGCAAACTGCTATTACCATCATTTTCTTACTAAAATAAGAAAACCAAAATTTATGAGAATTGATCAATTGTTTTCGTTAAATCCCGACCTTCTTTTTTCACAACTCTCCTTCCAATACCATGTTAGGGGGCCGAATCACGTGAACAAACTTTTTTTAATCTTACGTACTCATCATTCACGTAGCTGGTAGCTACCGACAATGGAAAGCTTTTTCATATTGGTCATATTTAGCTTTATTCGCTAATGCAGAAAAACAACTTCATATTCAGGCAAAAGATTCCTTAATTGAAACTTGATTGTATATTTCAATCATTTGACTTTAATGGTTAGACTCTTCTTTCCTTATAGCCCAAAACGATAGTCGTGTGATCTCAGTAGTGTTTGATTTGAAGCGGGGGATGGTTGGGATTTCCCCCCTCTCTGCGAAAATATTCCCTGCTCTGCTTTCAGGAAAAAAAATCCCTCCCTCAGGAAATTGTACAAATCGGGCTCTCAGTCTGATACATTAGACCAGCGCCATGAAGATCGCGGTTTCGAGTTGATTTTAACAAGCATTGCACTCACATAATCGTTTTAAGCCGACGTGAAACGTTACTAGCATGCTCCATACAAAATAAAGTTCACCGCAAATTCATCTTCTTCTCTTATGACCTGAAAGGTCATATTAGATCTTACATTGCTCTGTATCTTAGAATAGCACCAAACTTCCCCAGTTTTGTGAAATTTCTATTTTTCATTCATATATAATGTAACCATGTTTCATTCATATCTAATGTCTGTTAGTTATTTATTCTCTACGTAGGTTACAAAATAACTGCTTCAACCAAAGAAGCAAAATGCTTTTATATTTGCAATTTTCTCCGATCTACCTTCATTGACACTATCAGTAACAGGAAGTACCATATTTTTCATAACTCTCGTGAAATTTTCGTATCAACGCTATCGATATGATTGTCACAGAAATCTGTTGTCTAAACGTTTGGTGTGCTTTTTCAAGTTTTTTAATTTTTAATTTTACTGGTTGTCCTGAAGGTTATTTACCACTTTCACCTAATTGTGAACCTACAACGCAGAATGTACAATACGGTCCTTTATTTCTTTAGAATAAACAAACAATTATATCGAGACGGACGTAAGTCATAGTCCTTACAATCAATTTTATTTTTTTTAAACTAACAAATATATTCTTCCAAACATGTTTCTATTTTATGCGAAAATACTCTCTTCCAAGTTCATAAAGGTGGAATCGAGGGGGGGGATATATCCCCCCTTACCTACGCCACTGTCTAACCTAATGGTAACTAAAACTTTAATAGACACTGCTAAGAAATGACAACGAGGATGTGATAAAGTTTTGTACTGTACAATATTTTCACTTCATGTTTGTGGAGTTAAACTAACTGAATAGATTAATATGGTTCTGTTACACGTAGTACAAGGACACGTAGTGCATGTACTGGATTTGTTCTACTTTCTGTATTGTAATAAGCTTCTTAAAATGCAAAGTTAAATACTGTATAGTATCAAGTGTTTTCTATTTATTTAATCAGTATAATACAATGGCTTCATCGTTGCTTAGGTTTCAACATTTTGACGGAAAGGAAATAGTATTGAAAGTTACCTTTATCGGTTCAAATTGCATTGCAAAGTTCGTGATATTAAGGAGGACAAGCAAGCAGCGCTATTTCTTACCTCTATTGATAGCTCCGTATTTTATGTCAAGATCAGTTCAGTCCTAAGTTAGTGAGTGATATTCCTTTTAAAGAGCTGGTAGAAATGCTGTTGAAATTGTACCAGCTTAGATAAAACGTTAGAACAGAAAGGTTCACTTTCCGTCGCCTAGTGCAGCTCCCGGGACAACCCATCGAAGAACATAATAGGAATACTTCATAAACAAGTCATAAATCATAAAGTGTATTTTTTTAACATTTCTGGAAGAAGTACTAACTGATCAATTTATATTTGGTGCTACCGACAATGATATTCTCCATACGAAAGCTTTGCTTTTATATACCAAAGGTAAAATAAAATAATGGCTGAGCAAAGCACTACAATTTATTTTAAAAAATTAAAATTTTTGTAAACGTTTTCGCCGACTACCAAAACACTCGGCTTCCTCAGACACACTAAATCATATACACAACACAACCTTCAGTGAGACAGTTCCGTGGTTCCTGATTGGCTCTTATCAGAAGTTCCCAGCCAATCCGGTACCGACTACAAAAAGTGAATTTCTCGTCCACATGTCCTTAACCATATTCAAGTAAGGTTTCATGTTTGTCTGATCGACTGCTTTTCATCTAGAATTGGAGGAACAGTGATACTTGAATTATAACAACTGTTAGTGAGGTAAAAAAAGAACATTGCATTGAAGATTAAGTTCTCACTAAGATCCCACTGTTTTTATTTATATCATTCTATAGGAAATTTTCTGCTATCTTAAATGGTGCAAGTCCCATATATATATATATAGCGTTCCTCTTGAGATATCCATGGTATTACGTAAGTATGAGGAACTTAGGTAATACCAAACTTATACCGGCCAAAACGGGACGAGATGACTGGGGAATGGAGGAAACTGCATATTGAAGAACCCCACGGACCGTACGATTCACCAGATGTTGTAAGAATAATGAAATCGTGGCGACTAAGGTGGACAGGTCATGTAACTCGGATAGGAAAAAAACAAGATTATATTCTATCCTGGTTGGAAAGCCGGACGGAAAGAGACCGTTAGGTGGACAATGTTAGAAGAGATCTTCAAGAAATAGGCGTTCGTGATGAAAACTTCCTTCATCTTGCCCAGAATAGAATCCAATGGCGAACGTATGTTACTTCGGCGATGAACTTGTGAGTTCCGTAAGCCATAGAGTTAGTTAGTTAGTTAATTACCTAAGAATGCTGAAAAGTCCAGAACCCCTTTGAGGTAAAAACAAAAAAAAATGCTTTCCAGATGGAATTACAAGATCCCACTGTTTTTATTATATCATTCTATAGGAAATTTTCTGCACTTTTTAATTATGTCTGCCCAACATCTGTATCTGGTGTTCCTCGTGAAATATTCATGATAATATGTTGCGATCTCCATAACATTTTATATAAAATCACAAAAATACTTTTCAGATGAGCTCCCACTATTTTTATCTTATCATTCTATAGGAAATTTGCTGTTCTTTTTAATGGTGTAAGTCACATATCTGCACATGGTGTTGCTTCTGAGATATTCACGGTAATATGTTGCAAGATGTATGCCATTGCAGAAAGTCTTATTTTCTCGCAACCATAAAGCCATATTTAAAATACTATGGGTTTAGCAAAATTGTGTTATCAAATTTGGATTCCCTGATGAATTTTACATAAGAAACACCTAACACCGTTCTTTGACAATTTATGAAATATGACTTAAAAATAAAATTCAAATGGGTGTGTCTCCGTAAAGTCTCGGTCGCAACAGCATTTAAGGACAAAACATGTTAACTTTGAAGTGCTGTAACTTTGGATATAAGCGGCCTAGAAACCTGTAACTAGGAAATTTATACTAATACCCTGACCAAAAGCTGATGTACCAAATTTCACCAAAATCTGAAACCATGGGTGACATGCCCTGGCTGAATTGGCATGGAATAACCATTTTAGGGTAATCTATCTTATGAAATACAATATTAATTTGTTCAAAGATTGTTATTTAGTTTTTTTCTTCTTTTCGTTTTATTTTCAGAATGTTTACATGGATTTAGCTGCGACGTCAACCGTTGTATTCCCACGGACTGGCGCTGCGATGGTCATCTTGACTGTGAAGACCAAACGGATGAATCGAATTGCCATGACTGCCCGGAAGGTATGTTCATATAAGTTCCCTCTTTGCTTCAGTTTTGAAATAGATTCATTACTATAAATGATTTAAACATTTAGTTTCAATACAGTGCTTATGGTGCACAGTGTTGTCAAATCTCTGGATCCCTCTCTCGGCTCGATCACTTACTGTCGAAAATTGCAACGCTATTCTAATTTCCTTTATGTATCTCAGTATAAATAATAATAAAGGATACAGTTGTGTGTCTTAGTATAATGTTATAGAAACCTGATGTATGTAACGTTAATAGTATTATAAGCTTTCACAGATTTCACCAGATATTTTTTTCACACTTTTCCATCGGCTATCCAAATGTGGATACATATACAGAATATATATTTTGACAGAGTTACGTAGTTAGTGTATCACCGCTACTGAGGCTGTGTAACTGGTAGTTTTTTTTACTGTTTCTGAAACATATAACTGTCCAGAAAGTTTCTGGATATGACAGTAAAATGGCCATGCAATTCATCCATCACCAATTGTATTCATTGACTAATTGAGTTGTTACTAATATTGTGAAGCGAGCCTCTATGGACGGGATCTACAGTTTTTGGTACTATACTCCACACTATTCTGTTTAATGGTCATCTACTGGACTTTAACCTATGACCACACACTTATATCTACTAATATCTCAGTCTACCAGGGGTTTGCCGTTGTGTCATTTAAACTGTATATGATGTGTGAAACTTACATCTACTACCGTTAGTGCCTCTCCTGCTTGAGTAGTCAGGGGGGGGAGGAGAATAATTTAATGGATGCGCAAAACATAACAGATACGAATAACAACTATTCTCTAAATACTTTTTTTTTTAATCGGATTAGGGCTCATTTTGTTTAGTCTCTTATTGGGGCCAAACCTTCCATTAGGTCATTTAATAATCGCTTCTTTATTCTTTCTTCTTTACTATTTCACCCCTTCTGACTTATTCTGACTTCTCGATTACTGTAGGAAAATATTTGTTCTCCACAGACAGATTAAAGCAAACAACTTGCGCATGCACTTGAAGACAAATGCATATCTTCTTTCAATAAACAATACGAGATACCGTACTCTTTTAAAATGTTACTTATAACCTAGATACAGAATATGTCTAGGAAACAACGAAAGAATAAAGTACTTACACTCTCTTACATAGGGGTTCACAAAATAACATACATTAATTTTCAACCACTACTACATCCATTGAGCACTAAAGGGTACAATTTCTGGAAAGAAAAACAGTCCGTTTAGAAAAGAAACCGAACTCATCAATGTTTGAAAACAAAATAATGGGGAATTTACGCTTCCACATCAGGGACGGCGACTTACAAAAGTTATTGTAACGGAATTTGTAGGAAAATTCTTCTATACCAGTCCCTGGCGAATGATAACATTGTTTACATTGTTATGTAACCCATAGAAAATGATACAATTTGATTAGTTCACTTAAGCTTTCTCTTTCGCTTCGTCCGCTGCATATCTTCTATAGCAAGAAAGTTGCTATTAGATCAGAATTTCGTTATAAAAGTATAAGTATTTTCACTTCGTTATACTTTCTTCTTATCTATAATGTGTAATAATGAATATTGTACACTAGGGTGGGCCGATTTTTTTTCAGGGTTCGAGTAGTTTTCAAACGTTGTGCATTGGTACGAAATAAAGTCATGACAAATATGGTCGTCCTTAAACAATGTTAACCGGGTCCCTGTAGCCTTGAAGGGCCCAATTGTTTGTTGCAAAACAATTGATTTCAAGTAATAAAAATATATCAGTTTCCACATATTGTGGTTCGAGTAGTTATCAAAAGTTGCGCATTGGTACGAAATGAAGCCATGTCAAATATGGCCGTTTTAAACTAAACATTTTCTCGGGTCCCGGGGTCCGTCTATTTATATTTTGATCCGGTTGTATTTCGGCGAACAAACATAACATAACATTCTACAACTTTTCACGGTACTCAAACTCAACTTTCTAACAAAATATTTAGTCGGGCCCTGGGGCCTGAGAAAATGTTAATTTTGAAAACGGCCAAGAATGGCCATATTTGACATGGCTTCATTTCGTATCAATGCACAACTTTTGATAACTACTCGAACACCAATATCAGAAGAAAGAAGACGGCCCACCCTATTGTATACATTACTTATTTGCGGAAATCGAACTGTAGAAACTATCTAAAAAGGATTATTATCAGTACGTAAATCTAGCAGTGCTCCAGATATAGAGAGAAACCTGTACGCAAGCAACATTCGCCCGAATACTCCTTAAGCGACTATGCTGAAAGTGAATGTTGATACTGGCTTCAGTAACTTCAGATCGCAATGGTTGTTGTTATGTGAAGTTATAATCTCTTTGCTAAATTTAAAAGCACCCTCGCCATCTATTTTATTGGTTCAAAGGAAAAGGTTTAGTAAAAGGTATTGTGAGAAAAATAGAGGAACTCATTAACGAAAACAAATAAGGATTGAGACAATAAAATGTTATCATTGATGAAGCAAAGGCTAAGTTACTATAAATAAAATATGGATACTTTTTAATTTTGCAAAGTTTAATTAGGATTATTTGAATATCAACAGACAATATCGTTAATTCTGAAATCAAAATGGAACATTATTTCTATTTTTAGACGCATTAAAACTGTGCTTAATAGAATAATTTAGTTGCGAAGATTTCGAAATGTAGTAAGTCTCGATGCTGGTAAATTCCAATCTTATGATCTTATGTAGTACAAAGAAGCTCATGTTATGAACGCTCAATCGTCTCTTCCTTTCATCTCTCCCTCTCTCTCTCTCTTCTCTCTATCTGCCTCTCTTTCTCTTAGTACTTGCTCATCTTTCCCTTCCTTTTAAGTTATTTATAGCTCCCATCAACATTTAATTTCTGAAGTTTATGATTTTCTTATTTCGTTTGCCTTTTGTTAGTAGCTTCTGTTGTTCTATAAGCCAAGTACAGAATAGTTATCACTATACAATGATGTGCTAACGACAACTCCATTCACTGTACTTACATTGTTCAATGGTCCAAGTTACTGTTTTCTCTAGAGGAAGTAAATGTAGAAGTTTCCTATCCAAATTGCTCAAAAACCTGTTAGAAAGGTATTGAGTTTCACATCTTCAGATGGAGTTCAGACTGCAGTAATGAATAAAGGATTGTTGTTATTGCTATTACTAGCCAAGCCTTGTTTATTCAACTGATGTTCATTGTTGGTGTTGATTGTTGGAATTATGAAGGTCATATTTTTCTTCCGTTTCTTTTGCTCCTGGAGCCTTAATAGTTAAACTCATCGAGGCCATACAAACTTGCGTGAAGTCATTACAATCATAAACTTTTATATAATACCATGTATTTGGCAAAGGAGAGCGTAGTTTTCAAGAAAGTAACACAGAGACAAGGAAAGGTCATTGTTTTCTTTTTCGCTTTTTCCCCTCTTCTTTTCGCGCCTGAAGTCCCAATGGTTTAACTGATTAAGACCGTACAAATTTCTATGCAACCCTCACACCATAAATTTTCATAATACCACATATGTGTGGGTGGAGGGTGCGGTTTTCAAGAAAATAGCCGGACAAACACACACATACACGAACACTATTTTTATTATTATTGTTATTAGGATCTGACAATACTTGATAATTTACCTTAATTACTAATAAAGCATGTGAAGCATCGTGCACCAACTTTAGCCTTAATATTCCAAATTTATCTAACTAGGGAACTAAATAGATCAGTTGATCAGTCGATATTTACAGGAAATATTGTTTATCCACTTGGTTTTAACCTATAATGTGTGAAAACAGCCATAGACCCAACCATTAAAAAAAAAAAGGAATAGGAATTTTTACAAATGTTGTTTGTGCCTATTTGTATAGAGTAAGTCCTAAAGGCACTTGCAATGTGAAATCCGCTGCAGGTATCTGCCCCAAACTTTGAGTAATGATAATAGACGAAGGGCTGTAGCTAGTGGGAGTATGAGCATCATGGTCGCCATCTTGGATTCATCTTGAGAATTTTAAAGAGGAAGGGGCTCGTGTTACATATAGTTTTAGGCTAGCTTGTACGCAGTAATTCAAGTATGAAGACATTTATAACCAATGGGGTAATTTTAGTTTTTGCTTTGGGGGGCAAGATCATTTAGGAAAGACCTTAGGGGGTCTATATGATATTTCGCTTGGCTCATCCCACCTACTTTCAAGCGTAATTTTTATTTCATATTCTACATATACCTAGAAATCAGTTATTCCGCCACACGCCTCTGTGAGGGTGTCACCCCAAATCCTCGAGAGCACCCCGAACTTTAAAAAATACTGTCAAAAATCGACAGAAACAGTGTCAAACTCCACTTACATGTTCCCAATTTTGACTTTGCACCCCTCCCCCTCAAGCTGAAAATTCTAACGGAATCCCTGTACGTTGGTATGAGATAGCTAAAAGCAAGTACTACATAACGAATATGTTTTAGAAAATAATGGTATTAATGTGCACTTGTACAACATAAGAAATAATGCTCTTACTACCTCCTAACAAGAACGATATTAAAGACATTTTTATTTCATTTGAATTGAATTTATTTATCCCCTTCAGGCATCTTTGGTTCAGACCGTAATGGGGAAAGTATTAGCTACGGCCTTTCTTAAGGTACCATCTCGGCATTTGCTGATGGAACTGAACAAAACCCTCAGTCAGAATGGTAGGCCGCTGGGTTCGAAGCCACGTGTCTACCTTATCGCATTATGAGAGCCCATAAAAAAAACATTAAGAAGATTTATATTTTCTTCTAATTACCAAAAACACTTTGGTAAACTTTATTTTATATGGGCCAGTCTAGTAAATTTTGACTTCGGCCCGTCACGACTATTCGTCATGTTCGAGTTAAAAGGCATCCATGCGCCTGCCGGGACTCGAACCCAGGATCTTCGAGTAGTTGGCCTAACGTCTCCCCAGTAGCACACATACGTGTTTTCAACGTTGATTTTAGGTTCATATAGTTGATTAACCGTTATTGGTTGAAAAAAATTACGTTTAGTTTTAAATCAAAATATCAACAAAGACATCATTGCGTTGAGAAGGCGTTAATAGATACAACGTCTATTCAATATGTTATTTTCAACTATGGCATAGATTTTGATTAATGTGTTACTAATGTTATGTCAAAAAATATAACTAAATCTAATTCAATGGCACAAACTGAATATTATGTTGTCATGTGCACGTTGAAACCCGATTGAATTTTAAACCATATTTCGACGAAGATAGAATTTCGTTGATACGACGTACTTGCACCTATCATTCATTCTATCCTAGATTTCGTTTCACACATGTATTTCTAATTTAATTGCTTAAACATAATGTACAATTTAAAGCAAATACATTGAAATTAACTATTTTTTATGGTCTCATTTGTATGTAGAAAACACTGAATTTTAAACTATATTTCAACGAACATTTAATTTCGTTAATAAGGGGTTAATTTATGACATAAGTTTCTCTTTACATGCGTTTGCTAAGGCGGCATGTTACACTTATTGAGAAATACAAATTTAATAGTGCAGGGATGATCAAAGTGTTAAAGAAGAAAAACTGCGCATACGAGATAAAGGAGGAAAGTATTCTTTATTTTTATTCGTACATTATGGTGAACAACGCGTAACAACTCCATTCTAGACTGCCGGTTAATACAGATACCGTAAAAGAGCATCGAACTCGCAATGTGGATCCATGGATGAGGGGATAAGACGATGCGCTACAAACGAGAAATGCAGAATGTCCCTGTGTTCGAACCCTACAGCATCCGCTGAGTTCATTTATTGTTGGAAAATTAACACTGTATATCACGAGGTACGCAACGGATAAAATGAAACTAATGTGTGTAAACCAATAGATAGCATTCTTGCTTTGTTTTGGCCAACTAAACCCGTTTCTTCATTGTTTCTTCTCAACCGTTATTCAACGTCGAATAAACCGTTGAACAGCAGAACATTTCGGTATATTTACAACGTTAACATAACGTTTCGGTACTAACGTTTAATCCACGTATTTTCAACGTTTGTGTGCTACTGGGGCTTAGACCGCACGTCTACCCGGTCGACTTCTAATTAATAATTTTACTTCACAAGATATAACATCAAAATATGTTAATTTTTATTTTTTATTTTATGGGCTGAACAGGTGGCTATAACCTAAGCCTTTCACGTCTGAGGGATGACATCTCTTGGCAATCAATCTTCCGAGGGCAGGAATGGGCAAGAGTCTTAGTTAAGACGTCATCCCAACGCTCCCGTTGTAAAATAAGAAAAATCCTGGGAAACCTCTGTCAGAATTGACGATAATGGAGCTCAAACCCAAATACCTACTCAATGTCGATCCGAAGCCCACGATGTTAACCACTAGACTACGCGTGGACCAATTTTATGGTTGCAGCTGTACATAGCCTTTTAATATTTTTTTGATTAACACTTGATATTCCATTGAAAATACAGTATTTTCGAGTATTATATGATATGATATACTTGTTTTAAATCATAAAGTTAATGTTAAGGCTCATCACTACTCCCTCCCCCACTTTTAACATTTTTCAATATATTTCAAAATCTAATAGCATTATCAAAATTATAAGAAGATACATCTCTAGTACTCAGAAATTAATATGAAATACAATGGACAGCGATCTCGAGATCTTGTCCATTGATGAGTGATACGTTGTCAAAGATTATGACGTCATTATTTAATTAACAACGTATTACTCATCAGTGGACAAGATCTCGAGATCGCTGTCCATTGTATTTCATATTAATTTCTGAGTACTAGAGATGTATCTTCTTATAATTTTGATAATGCTATTAGATTTTGAAATATTTTGAAAAATGTTAAAGAAGTGTGGGAGGGAGTAGGGATGAGCCTTAAGTAGCACCTCTTCAAGAATACCAGTTGTGCTAATACTCGCAAATTTGATATGTTTACAAATGTTGTGTACATCAATAAATTTATAACAACGATGCGAAAGTATAATCGGCCATCTATAGAAATTTTCTTCTTAAAAAGGGATGTGACCGGATGAGCTAATATTTATACATGTACTATTATCCTTCCATTTATCTGCATTAGGCAACTTCAGTAAAAGATGCAACAAAAATTTCCAGCAAGCCAGGCGACGTCGGCATTTGATAGGCGAAAGTCGGGCCGCCGACGCCGAGTTCCAACAAGCAGAAGGCGTCAGCGTAGCGGGGACTGTGCGCGATTTTGCCCCTATGCCGGCAGACCAAACGCCACTAATGGGTAAGCGCCGACCTTCCCTCGACAATTTCCCGACTACTAGTAGGAGTTCCCACGGCAGCCCGACCAAAATCCCCTTCTTGGTTGGCATTTGACTTGCTGGGTTCTACCTCGAAGCTAGACTATGGCTCCGACATCTATTCGATAGACCCTGGGTACCACTCCCTGGAGATTCTAGACATAGCATCTTAGCACGCACACAGATGTACGAACCTAATTTCAATTGAAAGGGGCTTGGCATTGAAAGGGATATTGCGTCTTCAGCTCAGAGACAGTGAAATATTTTCTGACTTTCCGAGAAACAGACTTTACCACCACTTCCCATACCAGCTCCGGTTATATTAGCGTTACCTAACAACTGCTGGTAGTTACGTCAATGAAGAATCCACACACTTTCACCCGAGAAGAAATTGTGTTTTGGGGGGCTATTTTTCATGAAAATTGCTGTTTACTTTTTGAGGATTACTCGTGTTAATCTAAGAGTTAACAGTTGAGGAGCGTAACTACAATGTCGCGAAATCCGACCGGAAGTTGTGCGATTCCCAGGTAGTGATGTAATGTGGAAACTTTTCCGCGGAAAATTTTCCATTTCGTAAAATTTTTCGGAAAATATTCCGTTCTAAGCAAATATCCACTTTCAACTACAAACTCCACGTTAAGCTATAAAATTGATTGAATCCATGTATAGGAATATTAAATACCAGCAAATCATAACTTTCCAGTAACAAATTATCATAACTAGAGTTACGACAAAGCCGATGTACTATGATCCACTGCGCCACACGGGAGCTCAAATATTTCGTACTTGATAATGACAAATTTAGATGGTGTTTCTTTGTGTGCCTAGTGTACAGGGAAAATAAATGCGTCTTATTCTTTATTTAATGAAAAAAAGTGCACTAAAATTCCTTATAAAAAAGATGTTAATAAAATGTAAGAAGTTCTGCGCTGATTTAATTGTATTGAACATTTCATAAATATTTGATAAATTCGAAACTATATGAGTACGATTAAAATATCCGAGATAATCGGATCGTATTCCTTACATCATGAAAAACGGTGCTTTTTCCCCCCCAATTTCATTGCGCAAAGGTATTATCCGCCGCTTTCGCATATTTTTACAATCACACGCTCACTCTACGTAAAAAAAATAAACAGAAACAATGTAATCTGATAAGTTTTAAAAAATCGTTTCTGTTTAGGATTTGTGAGCAGTTCTATGTATTATTGTTTTACTGCACTCTGTGGTGAAAGGGAATTGGAGAAAAGTACATTAAATGTTTCTAAAATATTTTCCAGAAATAAGGAATGGTTAGCTTTTTCATTTTATGAAACTACTGTACTTTTTCATGTGTGTAGGTACAGCAACAGTGTAGGAACAAGTGAAAAAACTTTTCATAAAACAGAAAATTTTTCTTAGCTTTTTCAAATTATGAAACTTTTTTTGCATGTATGTAGGTGCTGCAACAATGTAGGAACAAATAAAAAAATGTTTCACAAAGCGCAAAATTTTCCTTATCTTTTTCATTTTGAGACTACAGTATTTTTTCATGTTTGTAGGTACAGCAACAATGTAGGAACAAATGAAAAAGATTTATAAAGCGGAAAAATTTCGTTAGCTTTTTCATTTTATGACATTACAGTATTTTTTCATGTACTGGTATGTAGGTACAGCAACAATGAAGGAGCAAGTGAAAAAATCATAAAGGAGAAAATTCTCCGAAAAAAAATCTGGAAAATTTTCCGAAATTTTTTTCATCACTAGTCCCAGGTGTTTCGCGGCCCAAAAGGATACACATACCAGGTGTATGCATAAGTTTTTACCGTTTTTTTTTGGTAAAGAAAACACGTAATTTTCAAGGGAAATTAATTTTTTTTTAATTCAAAATATTGGCCATCGGCTTCTACACATTTCGCCCATCTTTCAGGTAATTGATGCATACCATGCCAGAAAAACTGCTTGTCTTTTGCGGCAAACCAGACGTTGAGCCATTTTCCAACGTCTTCGAAATTGCTGAAGTGCTGCTCTGCGAGCGCGTGCCCCATTGATGCGAAGAGGTGATAGTCAGATGGCGCCAGGTCTGGGGAGTACGGCGGGTGCGGAAGGATGTCGCATCCAAGCGATTTCAAGGTGTCTTTCACTGGTTTTGCTGTGTGAGACGGCGCATTGTCGTGTAACACAATCACTTTGCCATGTCTTCGGGCCCATTCCGGTCGTCTTTCGATCAATGCGTGATTTAAATTAATCATTTGTTGGCGATAGTGTTGTTCATTAACGGTTTCGCCGGACTTCAAGAGTTCATAATACACAATATCGCTATGTTCCCAATAGACACAAAGCATGGTCTTCTTGCCGAAGCGATTTGGCCTTGGTGTTGAAGGACCGGCTTCGCCAGGTGAAAGCTACGATTTTTTCCACTTCGGGTTTTCAAAATAAATCAATTTTTATTCACCCGTCACAATTCGAGACAAAAAGGATTTACTTTCGTGGCGTTGAAGAAGCATTTCACAAGTGACTTTGCGATTTTCCATTTGACGTTCATTCAAATTGTGTGGGACCCATTTACCCAGTTTATTGATCTTCCCCATTGCTCGTAAACGTCTGCTGATTGTTTCTTGTGACACATTTAATGCTTTTGTCAATTGCTGTTGAGTTTGAGTTGGGTCATCCTCCAATAACACCTGCAATTGCTCGTTTTCGCACTTTTGTGGTCTTTTTCGCATTGAAATCACCACTTTTAAATTGTCGAAACCATGTCTCACATATTCTAATCGATGGAGCATGTTCACCATATGTTTCTACCAGCACACGATGACTTTCAACAGCCTTTTTCTTTTGATTAAATAAGAAAAGCAATGCGTGCCGCAAATGTTCTGTTTCAGGCACAAACTTCGACGTGATCACTGAACGATAAAACAAAGACGCTAGTGTTTGGCGGACTCAACTTGTGTGTGTTTGTAGTTAAATGTCAGACGAACAAAATGACGTATGTGTCAAATGAATACGCTGCGTACTTTTCGCTGGCGCCATCTCTTAGGTAAACCGGAAAATACTTATGCATACACCTGGTAAATAGCTGAAAATGAGTGAATCCCAAACCTGAGTTGCTAAGAGGGAATTACGATTTTATGTCTGGACGGAAATTTTCACGCAGTCTGGAGAGAATCTTTGTTCTAAAAATTTGGCAACGCTTTTCTGCACAGTTGGTGAGTGGGTTTTACATGCGGCAAGACTTTCCGTGTAGGAGATCCTGCTAGAAGGGCCCTAAAACAAGGGACTTAGAAGTTTCTTGCAGGGTGCCGAAAAGCTCTAGTTACGCTGTTGTAATGAACTACGTGCTTTGTGCTAACAAGTTAATGAATCGAATCACGTTTAGTACAAATAATACGCCTACCCAAAGTATGGGGAAACTTCTATTTTAAATATCTCACTGAATCCATTTGGAATATATGCATAGAGGAAAAGTTTAGTAAGCTGGAAACTATACGTCTTTCATTTATTTTCTCAAACATATGTACACTATCTACCAAGAAGTGATTGACCATCCTCTGACAGTCGGCCGTCGTGTGACCTGAACCATGCCTGATGTTTTTAAGTGAGCAAAAGAACAAGTTGTGAAGAACATAACCTGTGGTACAGTGCTGCCGAATTTTGATAAGGGTGTAATCGTTGGGTGCCACCTCAGTGGATTGCCCAACAGGGTAATAGTCACTAAATAACAGGCCCTAATCAACTGTGACATCCATCCTGCATACGTAAAAAGCAGACAGACATTGGCCAAATTTTTTGGTGGTGACCCAAAATTCTAACAAACAGTGATTGCAGAACCCTAAAACGATAAATTGTCAAAAACCGGACATGGCAGGTGGCCAGAAGTAGAAGTTTCAGCCAGGAACAGGGGAATCCGTTTAAATTAGAACATTGTACCAAGGGGCCCACCAGCTAGGATAATCTGGCAGAGGAACTGCATATAACCCAGATTCATGAAGACAATAACGGTTGGAGACTCAAGTAGTGCTTGGACCATCGCAACTAGACACTCGAGCACTGGTAATCGGTTCTGCAGAGTCACGAATAGAGGTTCACACGCTTTCGGTCCAATTAACGTGTATGGATGTGGTGGATATTCGGGATTCCTAGTAAAAAATAACTGCATTCTATCGAAATCACTAGTATCCACCAGGATATTTGGTGGTGGTGACAGTATAATATAGAGTTAAAAACTTTATTTTGTATTGGCAATCCTAGTAACTCTTGACTTCGGGTCGTCACAGTTATATTCATAAGGCTCGGTATGAACAAAGTTCACACCGAAATATGTTTTAAAAAAAAGTTCTCCAAAAGTATCCTCTGGCAACTCCCGTTATGACGTCATCAAAATGGCGGACAAAGATTCTCATATGAAATTCTTTTCGTCACCCTCAATAGAATTCAATACACTCAAATGTCCCCATAGCACATGAAATTGATTTAAAAATACACTGAAATGTACTGACACTAATTTAGTTGTATTTACAAGCATATTGTGGGAGATATTCAGCGAAAATATCAAAAATACTTTCGCAAAAATGAATATATATAAGGGTGGTTCCAAAAAACTAATCTTTCTTTTTCGGGAGGCTGTCGTGCGGAAAAGTGGCCCATGGTGCTAAGAAGAAGAAAAAAAAAAGAAAATTAAAATCGGGTAAAAATCATCCGATCGCGCATCATCTTTGAAATTTAGCAAAATTCTGAAAATGGATCATTTTTCGTAATTACAAAAGATATATTAAACATTTTTTGATCGAAGTGCTATGGATTTGAATCTAAATTACGTGAACGACATAATAAAAAAAATATCAATGCAATTTTTATATAATTGTTTACCTGTTCGACTTTGTGACCAAAAAATTTACGTTTTACTAATAAAATGTGAATTCTCATGATCTTTTATCAAACGTTTCAATTGTTGTTATACAATTGCTTCTTCACAAAGTATATATGTAAATTATAAACTGAAATTCGACTAATTATGTACTTTGATGTTCTCATTCTTTGCGTTCCACCAACCAACCAACCAGCCGCATAAGGAGTTTTGTAGAATTTAACAGCAGATGTTCACAGCTATTTACAAATTAAGATATGTTGTTCTAAATCTTTCAATATAGTACTTCTAACTTTAAATTTCGATTTGTGAGAGATCTTAGGCATTGCTGATCTTGACAATAGAGAGGTTCTGACGTGTCCGTCTCTGGACTGTTCTCCGTAGACTTTGCGTGAAGCTTCTGACTCTGGCAGTTAAACAATGTGTCAAATTGGTGTCAGAAGTTCTAACACCAATTTGGTACATTGTTTTTAACTGCTTGCGTGTGGCAAAGAAAACCTTTTATATCCTAATTTGGCACTGTTCCAGATTGAATTTGTGATTTTTTGACATCATCTGATTTTCTATATTATGTGCAGAGAAATTATCTTACAAATGTCCCAATGAATTTTCTTCAGCATATTCTGTTACAGCAAAGTTAATTTTAGGAGTTAAGAAGGTTCTAATTGACTTCCTCTTAGAAACGGACTGCCTGGCTTTTAAATTTACCTATAAATGAATTCTCTAATATTTTTCCTTTCATCTAATATCATAGTCAGAAGAATTTTTTTAGAATGTCGAAAATATGCATTGGGTTCAATTACATTAGTTGAAGTAAGCTATCAGGCAAGTACCGTAAGCTTCCAATTCATTTAAAAATGTTTAGGGCCGTCTGTAAAATATTCGTTTAGTTTAATACAAAACCATGTAGACATCTACGACCCCAAGATAAAAGCAACCAGATGGCTACGTGGTTTCGAGGGAGGCAAGTATTTCACAGACGGTCTTAGAAATGTATTTGAAGCAATTTAAAGTTGAAAATACTTGCCTGAAAATTTATTTCGAGTAATAGAATCGAGCGGCCGTAGCTCAATGGAAGAACGTTGATTTTTCGGGAGGTCCAGAGTCAAATCCCAACGACCAACTATGCTGACAGGCTTTTCCAGAGGTCTTCCTTAGTCACACCATGCAAATGTTTGGATGATACCTTTATATTAGGCCCTGGCCGATTCCTTCTCACATCTTTTACCCACCCCTATCCAGGTCTGAGCCTTAATATCTGGTGTAGTAAAAAGTAATCCATTATTTTGCCAATAGATGGCTTCAGTGATCTGTATCTCGCGTTGTATAAGTCCGATCGGGTTCAACGAGAAGGCGTTCAAACGATGAGATTGCGTACTACAAACACTGTTCAGATAGTTGTGATGAGTTGACTCAGTGTTGTGTGAGCGCGCGTCAAAATGGACACTAGCAAAGAGAAAATACGCTAGATTTTACAGTTTTTCTTCGATAAAGGCGAAAACGCAAGCCAGGCGGCTGCAAATGTGAATAGTGTTTATGGTCCTGATACTGTAACAGCCAATCACGCGCAATTTTGGTTTCGTCGATTCCGTTCCGGTAATTTTGACGTCAAAGATGTACCACGCACTGGAAGGCTAAGTGTCGAACATGTCGATAAAATCATGGACATTGTCGCGTCCGACCGTCATGTAAGCACTGTTTCGATTGCCCAAGAGCTAAACATTGCACAAAAAACCGTGTTTAACTATTTGCATAAGGCTGGATACACAAAGAAGCTTGATGTATGGGTGCCACACGCGTTAACGCAAAAAAACCTCATGGACAGAATTTCCATCTGCGAATCGCTGCTGAATCGCAACAAAAGCGACCCATTTTTGAAGCGGTTGGTGACTGGTGATGAAAAGTAGATCACTTACGACAACGTCACGCGAAAACGGTCGTGGTCGAAGCGCGGTGCGCCGGCGCAAACGGTGTCCAAGCCAGGATTGACGGCCAGGAAGGTTTTGCTGTGTGTTTGGTGAAATTGGCAGGGAATTATCTACTATAAGCTGCTCCCCTACGGCCAAACCCTTAACTCGGAACTATACTGTCAACAATTGGACCGTCTGAAGGCAGCAATCGCCCAGAAGCGCCCAGCTTTGGCCAATAGAAGAGGCATTGTGTTCCACCAGGACAACTCCAGGCCACACACATCGATAGTGACTCGCCAGAAGCTCCGGGAGCTTGGTTGGGAGGTTCTTATGCATCCACCTTATAGTCCGGACCTGGCACCGAGTGATTACCATCTGTTCCTGTCCATGGCGAACACGTTTGCTGGTGAAAAATTCGCGTCAAGAGAGGCTTGTGAAAATCGACTGTCTCAATTTTTTCCCAATAGGGACAAGGGCTTCTATGAGAGAGGCATCATGATATTACCTTCCAAGTGGCAACACGTTATCGAACAAAACGGCGCATGTGTGACCTAAATCGGATCATTCTAACTATGGTAAGTCAAGCCTTCAATGTCATGCAAAAATAATGGATTACTTTTTACTACACCAGATACCTAAAGGCCATCAATAAAATTCAAATTCAAAGTAACAGAGCCTATCATTGAACCCAATGCATTTTTTGGACATTCTAAAACTTTTCTTCTGGTTATGATATTAGATGAAAGGAAAAATATTAGAGAATTCGTTTATAGGCAAATTTAAAAGCCAGACAGTCAGTTTATAAGGGGAAGTCAATTAGAATCTTCTTAACTCCTAAAATTAACTTCTTTGTAACAGAATATGCTGAAGAAAATTTATTGGGACATTTGTAAGATAATTTCTCTGCATATATTATAGAAAATCAGTGATGACAAAAAATCACAAATTCAGTCTGGAACAGTGCCAAATTAGGATATAAAAGGTTTTCTTTGCCACACGCAAGCAGTTAAAAACAATGTACAAAATTTGTGTTAGAACTTCTGACACCAATTTGACACATTGTTTAACTGCCAGAGTCAGAAGCTTCACGCAAAGTCTACGGAGCTCACGTCAGATCAGAGACAGATACGTCAGGATCTCTCTATAGTCAAGATCAGCAATGCCTAAGTTCTCTTACAAATCGAAATTTAAAGTTAGAAGTACTATATTGAAAGATTTAGAACAGCATATCTTAACTTGTAAATAGCTGTGAACATCTGCTGTTAAGTTCTACAAAACTCCTTATGCGGCTGGTTGGTTGGTTGGTGGAACGCAAAGAACATCAGACTACACCATGGACATTTTCGTTTTCACCGTCCTTATATATTTTACAATTTGGTTGTGTACATCAGATTAAATAATATATAATGTTTTTGAAATTTCAGTGCTATGGTTTTCCGTTACGTAGAAATATAGCATGAAATACTGAGAATTCAATATCCTACGTCATACAACGAAATTCATCCTCTGATTGCTTTGATGTAATCAATCCGTACTATTTCCGAAACTATATGATTCTCCCTATGTTACGTTCCTTATTCAGAAGTTTGAAGACGAATAATCAAAAAAGAGAAAGAACATTTACATCATCACTTAACGAAATAATTAATGTACAAATCTGCAGAACACACTTGTTAAAACACTAAAACATGCTTTTAATAACAGAAATTGCTCGAAACAATGACAGGGGGCAGTCTTAACTTGCAGTGCTCTTCTTATCGCTGGTTTGTATCACTTTTGATGTCTTGACGATTTGGCGCAATTGTTTAGCGTATGCAACTTTTAACTTTTTATTCTTTTACCTAAGGTTGTTCAAATCCTGTCAAAGGCCGTGTTTTATTTTACTTCACGAAACGCAAGAGTACCTTCAATGTAAAAGTTTCAATTTACGTTTTTGTTTCTTACGTGCTTTTATTATTATTTTTTACAATGACATATTCAATATATTCACGGGCTACAAATAGTACGTTAAATGGTTAACAGATAGCAGTAACGAGCACTATTAATTCATGTGCTTTTAAGTTCTTGAAAAATGCTTCACTAGCATTCATTAAAAGAAGTATACGATTGTCGAACGTAAAAACGCACATTTATTTTACAGAAAAAATAGGTAATTCTTTTTAAATACAAGAGCTCTAAAGAGCATTACTAGAAGATATCGTATGATTTAATCATGAAAAAAAAGCTGTTATAAATTAATGTTGAATCTAAAAAAATATATCATTATCTTAAAAAAGTATTAAAAGTAAAAATCAATTTTAAATGAATAAAAAGAACTAAATGACATGTTACGTATACAGAAACCTATTCACCACTTATACTATTTCTTTCGATCCATTTTTGCTATCTCTTTTAAACAATACTAACAAATCAAATACCATCTGTATGTTAGTGACAAGTAGTCGGCAGACTGATTACGTCATAACATGCAGCGCCCGATTAAGCGCAAGGCTGAGACTCTTTTAAAGCAAGTCTTTATTACTCTTGATAAATGCATCACAGAAAGAAAAGAAAATGTTTTCCGTAGTCTACTTTAATAGAAGATTTTCTTATTGCAATAAAAAATACTACCGGATATGTCCATTAGTTGAATTTCAGCTTGTAATTTACATATATACTTTGTGAAGAAGCAATTGTATGACAACAATTGAAACGCTTGATAAAAGATCATGAGAATTCACATTTTATTAGTTGAACGTGAATTTTTTGCTCGCAAAGCCTGACCGCTAAACAATTATGTTAAAATTGCATTGGTACTTTTCTTTGGTTATATCGTTCATGTAATTTACATTCAAATCTATAGCACTTCGATCAAAGCATGTTTAATATATCTTTTCTAATTACGAAAAATGATCAAGTTTCAGAGTTTTGCTAAATTTCAAAGACGATGCGCGATCGGAAGATTTTTACCCGATTTAAATTTTCTTTTTCTTTTTCTTCTTCTTCTTAGCACCATGGGCCACGTTTCCGCACTATAGCCTCCCGAAAAACAAAGATTAGCTTTTTGGAACCACCTTATAAACATCCATTTTAGCTAAGGTATTTTTTTATATTTTCTCTGAATATCTCCCACAATATGCTTGTAAATATAACTAAATTAGCGTCAGTATATTCCAATGAGTTTTCTAATCAGAATACATGTGCTATGTGGACATTTGAGTGCATTGAATTCTGTTGAGGGCGAAGAAGAGGATTTCATATGAGAACAACCACGTCCACCATTTTGATGGCGTCATAACGGGAGTCGTCAGAGGATACTTTTGGATAACTTTTTTTTTGAAACATATTTCGATGTGAACTTTCGATTAAAATAGGTTTCAGTCTGGCTCTCGACATTTGCCAGTAACTCTAAAACCAAGGCCGTTTGTAAAACTAAGATTGGTTCCTCGTCTAAAAAGGAATTCAATGTCATACTCATACAACCTTAAACATAGGCCCTGCACGTCATTACACAACATCCAGAACTTGATTGCCAAATTCCTGTGAATGGCTCATGTGATGTAAATAGTACTATTATGTGTTTTGCACTCAGATGTCTGAGAAGAGTTGGTGGTGATTAGTGATCTCATTGCGTTGGTGGAGTACGACGTATCACTAAGGCAGTGCTTAATTGATATTTATTAGGTGAAGAAGTTATTATTGAAGTATTGACAAACAGAACTTCCTATAGGGGAAATGGAATGAAAATAAGTAACCCAATCTCTAGTTATAGACCTGTGACCTGTGACAGACACTGAACGTAAAATAGTATTTATTATAAATTTACGCAAAATATCTGCGGATGTGAAAGAAATCCTTAATTTGGCAGCATAGCCATTAGGCAGTCATACATAGTGTTGAAGATCCAGTAACTCAAGGTGCAGTTGATATATGAAAGGTGGAAATCGATGTCAGGCTGAAATAATTTTAGAGATTTGTAAACCTTTGACACGTTTGATTTTCTGCTTTGAAATAAAGTAAGATTTCACAGAGAAAGTAATCGGAAGGGAGAAGTATGTGGAGTTAGTATAAAAGCACTCATAAATTGGATGAATCTTTTAGTATGTTCTAAGAATATTCCTTAAATGAAGGGCTTATTTCCAAAGCGTCTTTATGAAAATATTATGCTCCAAAAACTATATTTTAATTTTAACATTTCAGGTAAACAATATAAAATATAGTTCTTATTATTAAGAACAAAATAATTGATAATGGAAACTCTATTTTAAAGTGTTTAGCTCAAAATTAATAAAATATAATTTCTGGAGTTTATTTTTTCAATTGAGATCAGTTGCTTTGGAAATAAGCTATTCATATCAGGAAACCAGACATACACAGGATGGAACAAAATTACTTCCTTTTATGTGATGTGAATGAAAATTGCAGAATAGAAGACGAAATTAGAAAGAATCTTCGGGTATAACTTTCGAATTTCCGGGAAAAACTTTTGGATCTCCGAAAATTCCTCCGGGCAACCTTCTGGATTCATCACTTATTCACGTGTTGTTGTTGAAACAGGAGAAGATCTATATCAACAGATATCGAAGTCAAGAATTCACTTGTGTAATAAAATTGATAAATAGGATTTAATTTTTTATGTAGACGATAGTGAATACCTGTTAAAAGAGAAAAAAGTGATAGTCGTTGGTCATGATGAAGGATGATCGGTTTAAAGAGGTTTCCAGCACAATGGTCGTACTTAGATATATAATTCCATTCTTGGAAAAAAAATGGTTTATTATGAGGATCAGTCTATTTGAACGGATTTGTTGCGTAATTGTGTTTTGCTGTATACATAACAAATGTAATGAGGAAATTGGTAAATAAAAATAACTTTTCAATTATAATTTTCAACTTTCGATTCGCAAACTCCTATTTTCAACAACGGTTTAAATGATCAAATGTTCAATTATTTGAAACAACGATTTTATTAGTACTAAATTTCTTCTCAATTTATTGAACCATATTTTTAAAAATATTTCCTTGCAGGTATGATCCATTGCGGTGGACAAAAGTGCATGGAGCAGTCTCATGTATGTGACGGTGTGTATGATTGTCCCTGGGGGCAGGATGAGAGAAACTGCTGTAAGTTTAACATTTTCTATTCTTTTTGGGAACTAATTTTCACTTGATTGACATTCATTGAAAGCATATCGATTAATTTCGTGTAAGCTATTGACGTAACCAGAGAGAGAGAGAGAGAGAGTTCAGCACGATATATATGCTCTGAAATTGATATATAGTAGCTTGTTAGGCAAGCTACAACATGTTGTTGATGTGCGGTATAAAGCTATTTTCTGTCAAATCTTATTTTTTGACATTGTTTGAATAAAAAAAAATGGAAATTAAGATTTTAGTGTTGAAAATTAAAATGGCAAGACTATTGTTGGTAAATACAAAATGGAATTAAATCAAATATAATATGTTGTAGGAAATTTAGGTAAATCGTGTTTAAAGTATGACGTCAGATTTATATAGAAATATGAGAATCAATAACCTATTGTTTAAATTGTACATTAGGAAGCTTCAGAAAGGTGGCGGAGATTTAAACAACTATAAGGGTGAGTTCAGATTAGGCCAAATTTCTGTGCTTGCACATGTTGGCGAAGACCATCGCAGAACGGCGAAATCATCGGTCGCTCCTTTCCCACTCCGAATTTTGAAAACAGAAAAGAAAACAAAGAGAATATATTTGGATAATTACTTACTGCATAAATTACTATATTTGATGGCACAATACACTACGATAGGTTTAAACACACACAAAAGAAGAAATATTTAAAAGATCTGAAATCATTTACATGTGGTATTTTAATCAATTTGCAATATCACTGCTAACATTGTTCATAGGTTGCCAGATACTATAATAATTATTAAGTTCATAGTTTGCATCAATTACCTCTATCTAAAAGCGTAACTAGACGAATGTTGCCATTGAAAATTTCATGAATATATGAAGCAAGGCCGTGGAGAGGCACTTAATCTCTTTTGTCCACTTTCAGTCTAAACCAATATGAAATGAATTTTCGTTTTTCATTATTTTTTTTAACGCTTGATATCGTTGTGCAATTCGTTTTTTATTTATGTCTTAATTCTTGCAAGAAGTAAATGTTATAAGCAGTATTTTCTATTATATGAAGAGTAGGGTATACTATTATATGAATTACCTAGAACCTAGAATTACGTGCGCAAAAGACTAGGCGAATCGAATAAACTAACCATATATTACCTTTTCTTATTTTTTTAAACACATAAAATACACAATTAGTAAAATCGGCTTACGTCCACACGACAGGAGTGACTTCTTAGTGTCGAAAGATAGACGCCAGAGCAAATATTCAAACCCGTTTGTCCACTTCCAGCCTAATCCAGTGTGGATCAGATTTTCAGTTCTGACTCAGTTTTATACGCTTCTTATTGCTGAGCTATATTATTGATTTAAATCTTAATGCTTGAGTTATTCACATAATAGTTCTGCATATAATAGAAAATACTGCAAATAATATTTTTTGCAAGAATTAAGACATAAGGAAGCTGGCCGCACAGCGATGTCAAGCGTAAAACTGACTTAGAATCGAAGGATTGGTCCATATTGGTTTATACTGGAAGTGGACAAACGAGATTAACTGTCCTCTCCGCCCCCTGGCTTCATATAATCATGAAATTTTTAATGGCAGTAGTCAGTCCAGTTCCGCATTTAGATAGAGGTCATTGAGGTGTACTCATAGAGCATGAAATATTATCAATGCATTTTAAAAACATTTTTGTTATTTTAGAAAGAGTTTCTTTTCTGAAAAATGATAAACATTTTTTATATTTTCTTTCATGCTGGCAAGAATGTTAACGTCAGTGGGTTATTTTATAAATATTTTTCATCAATGATATATATATATATATTCCATTATTGCTTCAAACTTTTGTTGCAATGTGATTGATAAAAATACATCCACATGTTTTGCCAACATGTTTAATGACACTTTTGATAAACCTATGTTTAACAACATTAGGCGATTTTGACGTTTACCAACACAGAATTTCGATATTTACCCCACAAAGCCAATGAAAATAATATTAGTTCTCAGTATCTGGCAACGCTGTAAACAGTGATATCATAAACATTGCAAAATAATTGTGACAGCATTTATATTATTTCGGGTCTTTTAGATGCTTCTATATGTTTGAACGTACTGTAGTGCATTGTGCCAACAAATATACCAATTTTTGTAGTAAGTATTGACGCCTATGTATTCTCTTTGTCTCGTTTTCTGTTTTCAAAGTTCGGAGTAGCAAAGAAACGATCGATGATTTCGCCGTTCTAAGACAGTCCTCATTAACATGTACACGCATACAAATTTGGCCTAATCTAGACTCACCATAAGATGTAAAAGATAGTTGTAAAATATTGAGTTAGACATGAAGAGATCATTGTTATGATTTGTATTATGTACAATTCATTGTCAAATAATTAAAGGCTTTTTGATTTGAAAGACTCAAGAGGATATGTTAAAGAATTATATTGTAAATCAAAATGCTATCTCGAAGTCACGAGTAGTTGTACAAATATTGTATGTAAAGTGTCCAGGTACGGATTGGACAAGAAGGAACTAATATATGATAACTTAAAGTCTTAATAAACGTCGCTTCCCGATATTACCTGTTTTTGACTATACTGATTTCATTGTCAAGTATTTGCTAGAGTAGTCTCTACTCTAGATTTCAAATACAGAAATTGGGAGCCGCTTCACCAAGTGGTGCGTAAGCCGGGTTATTAAAGAAGGCACCTTAGTTTCATATTTCAAAGGTGAATTAGCTACGTCAGGTAGAACCGTGGAAGGACCTTGAGATCGACGGAGTAAAGATTTAAGTCTCATGTGTAATATAGAATATTATTGTTGATAAAAGGAAAGACAACGTAAAATAACGACGACAACGTAACAAAATCTTAAATTTTTTCTTATGGTAAACATGTGAACAAGAAGAAATAGTAAATATAAAAATGTATCTGATTTTATAGCTCTCTTGACTCATAAAAATCACAAAAGTCCAATCGCCTTAATTTATTATTTAATTTATTTTTATATAACAAAATTCAAGGTACAGCTTGCTAGACATTTTACAATGGAATGTACTAATGGATGTGAAATAAAAAGATATTTGGTTATAGCAAAACTTACATCAACAACAACAACAAAGACAAAAGAAAACAAAATTGGAATTGATATGAAAGTTAGTAGGAACATAAAAGCTTCTCACGGCTGAATTGAATTGATTAAGTTTTTGTGCTTAATACAGGTAGATCAATACTCATCAGTAGATCATCGTAGAACTTGGGCAACCAATGTAAAAGCAAGTGCTGGATAATAGAAAGAAAGCCTGGGCCAATATGACTGCTTCGAGTGGTTCTAGTAGGGATGCGATAATAAGATTCAAGCTTGAATTTTCTATAGGCTAATTCAGGGGTTTATTTGTAGAGGAAAGGAGGGGAAATTCCCTCGCACCTCGTGTGTTTTCCCTGGTAGTTTACTTACCTGCTTTCTTGTAGGGGTAAACCTTTTTCATAGAAAATGATTTCGTAATCGAACATTTCATCTCACAAAGATCGACTAGCAAATATTGATTAACGGAAACTTTATTCAACATCGATCAGTTACCACTGATTTTCTCGTGTCACATGATTGCATCCATTTAGCTCTATGTAATAATACTGGAGTGATCTGCTAGCGTTGAAAGATAGATGCCAGAGCAAACATTTAACTTCAATGGTCTACTTCCAGTCTTATCCTGCATGGATGAAATTTTCAGATATAACTTTTCTACATTGTGAAAAGTGGGAACACAAAATGCATTAAACTTACTCCGCTTTATGGAGTAATAAAAGTCGAAAAGAAGCGTTTGGTTGTATTTACTCTTAAATGTGGATATAGTGGCCAAATTCGCAAAACCATTAATGCGTCCATATATTCGCCATGCTGGAGGAAAGTGGGGTAATTGTAATAATTACTGTATTCACAAGACTCGCAGAACTCATGTAAGTATTCACACAAAAGAAATAATATTTTCTTTGTTCTTTGACGACAAATACACGATCGGTACAGCCTCTCAGCGCTATATTATATTGAAGATTACAAACCAACGTGGTGTTGACGAAGGTGTTAAATGTGAAATTCCACGCTATTTCCTTAGATTGTACTTTAATAACCATAACCTGCCCTTATAATTTAGTGGTTATGAATGTACTATATTTTTTTCTTGTGACAAATTATTCGTTAGCTGGGAGTATGCCTTAATGAGAATAATATTGGGCAAATATTGTTTGTACTGAAAATATGGAGTCGCTTTCGGTGCCAGAACTATGAAACTCGTATTTTATATGTTATTCGTGTCGGTGATGCAGAATGTGGCATTTGCTTCCCAGATACGGCGGTTTGAATTGAGAAACTCACAAATTCGGGTCGGTGATGCAGAATGTGAAATTTGCTTTTCTCTACCTACTGCCACTTCCCAGAACTGTGAAAGAGCAAAATTATGTGATTATATAGGTCTAATACGAAATTCAAAACCGAGATTATACGTGCTTTGTGTATTGCATTCGGTAAAAGAATAAAGACAATTATAGAACGAAATGCGCACATAGCGCGATTCAAAATTGAGATTACACAGGGCTTCCCCTATAACTGAACTTATTGAGCGTCAGCAGTTGAATGTGTTTATTATTTCGTAGCTGTCTTAGGAGCTGCCGAAAGCGAGATAGTCACATGTATGTAGGTAAGATTAATGCAAGACTCACACAAGAGATAATATTTTCTTTGTTCTTTGACGACAAGTACACGATCGGTACAGCCTCTCAGCGCTATTTTATATTGAAGATTACAACCCAGACGCGGTGTTGGAGGAGCAATGAAGTGTGTAATTCCACGCTATTTCCTTAAATTGTACATTTGTTTGCTAGGAGTATATGAGTCAATCGAATATTGCTTGCTTTCCTATGCGTGGCTTTAATTGTCCTTTTGGCCTCAAAATTGAGAAAACTCGCAAAACTTCTCTCGCCTCCGTGATATGGCTGCTTGAATTGGTGAAGCAAAGATTACACATGTTTGGCACCTGTAGTGTTTGTTACAGCCACCAAAAAACAAAATAATGTTATCTTTGAATGGTATTTCGCCAAATGGGTAGAATTCGCCTTAATATTATATGTTTGCTGCTTTAATTGGTTAAATAAAACATACAAAATATGTGTTAGACGGCTTTTGACCTATGTTTTGTTACTTTGGAGGGATATTTTAGCATGTAATTCAGTTGTAATGAAAAAATTAATTGTAGGAATAGGGTAAAAAATTTTCGTACGCTGGTGTTTGTTAACGAGAAAAGCGACATTGTTTAAGTGAAGAGCTCGTATTTGGTCAGAGAGATATTAGAACATAATTTTTGCGTGGTTATTGAATTAATGAAATACTGGAAAGAGAGCGAGCTTTCTCGGGAAGAAACTTGCACAGGTGTACATTAAACGTCTGTATTTCACGCTTTGGAACAACATGGAGTACTTGTAGCATGTATTTTAAGGAGAAAGGAACGAAGAACATTGCTTGCTTTCGTGTTCACTTTGGCGGTTTGAATTTTGCCCTTTTGGTTTCAAAATTGAGGGAAACTCGCAAAACTTCTCTCGCTTTCATATTATGGCTGTTTGTATTGGTAAAACAGAAATTACACAGGGATTCCACCGTAACGAAACTCCTCTGGCACCAGAAAACCCTGAATCCGTCTATTATGCGTCTGAATAAGACGTACAAAATACTGTTTTTAAGTAGAATTCACACTAATATTAGATATTTGTTGCTTTGAATGGCTAAATAAAAGTACTAAATGTGTGTGAGACGTCTCCCGACCCATGTTTTGTTACTTCGGAGGGACCTTTCAGCAGGTAATTCTGGTAGAAAATAGTCTTTCAACTGTAATGTATCGTAGAAAAAATTAATAGGGGAGTTTATAGGGAAAAAAAGTAACAAATGTGAATACACCGCCTCGTAAACAGAAAGTTGGTGATTGTTATTGGGAGGGGGAAAAGTAATATTGTTTAACTAAAGAGCTCTTATTTATTGTTTAAGTAAAGAGTCTTTATTCTTTAACCTAATGCAACACACAAAGTACGTATAATCTCGGTTTTGAATTTCGTATTAGACCTATATAATCACGTAATTTTGCTGTTTCACAGTTCTGGGAAGTAGCAGTAGGTAGAGAGAAGCAAATTTCACATTCTGCATCACCGACCCGAATTTGTGAGTTTCTCAATTCAAACCGCCGTATTTGGGAAACAAATGCCACATTCTGCATCACCGACACGAATAACATATAAAATACGAGTTTCATAGTTCTGGCACCGAAAGCGACTCCATATTTTCAGTATAAACAATATTTGCCCAATATTATTCTCATTAAGGCATACTCTCAGCAAACGAATAATTTGTCACAAGAAAGCCACTAAATTATAAGGGCAGGTTATGGTTATTAAAGTACAATCTAAGGAAATAGCGTGGAATTTCACATTTAACACCTTCGTCAACACCACGTTGGTTTGTAATCTTCAATATAATATAGCGCTGAGAGGTTGTACCGACCGTGTACTTGTCGTCAAAGAACAAAGAAAATAATATTTCTTTTGTGTGAATACTTACATGAGTTCTGCGAGTCTTGTGAATACAGTAATTATTACAATTACCCCGCTTTCCTCCAGCATGGCGAATACATGGACGCATTTATGGTTTTGCGAATTTGACTAGAGAGGAGTGTAGACTAAGGTGGAAACAAACATTACCGAGCCAATTTGCAAGTGTCTCCATTCGGAAGCATTACTAACCCGAGTAACATATAATTTGCGAGTTTTATAGTTCTCGGACGAAAAGAGCAAAATTTGAACCGCTATATTTTGGAAAGGGTAATTGGTAGAAAGAAGCAAAAGTCACATTCTGCATTACCAACACGAATCTGCAAGTTGCTCAATTCTATGTCGAAAATTCGAAAATTCGACAAATTCAAACCTCCATATCTTGGAAGCGACAACTTGTAGAGAGAAGAAAATTTCACATTCTACATTATGGACTCAATTAACATATAATTTGAAAGTTTCTCAATTCTGCGTCTAAAATGACAAAATTCGACAAATTCAAACAACCATCTCTTGGAAAGGGCAGGTGGTAGAGAAATACAAATTTCATATTCTGCATCACCGACCGAAATAACATATAATCTGCGAGTTTCTCAATTGTACGTCAAAATTAAAAAAATTCAAACCACCATATCTTGGAAGCGACAATAGGTAGAAAGAAGTTGTTTTAAAATTCAGTATTACTGTGAACAAAATAACATAATTTGAGGTTTTCATAGCTCGAGCGCCAAAAGAGCAAAATTCAATAAAATTCAAACCAATATATCTTGGAAGCGACAACAGGTAGAAAGAAGCAAATTTCACATTCGGCATCACCAACCCGAATGACATATAATTTGTGAGTTTCGCAATTCTGCGTCGAAAATTAAAAAAAAATTCGAACCGCCATATCTTGGAAGCAATAATAGGTAGAAAGAAGTTATTTTCAATTTCAACATCACTGTGACAAAATAACATATTTTGAGGATTTCATAGTTCTGGCGCCGAAAGAGCAAAATTTGACAAAATTCGAACCGCCATATCTCGAAAACAGCAACAGGTAGAAACATGCAGTTTTCATATTTAGCATTTCCGTGACTAAGGTACACTGCAGTATAAGTTTCATGATTCTACGACCACGGGGGCCAAAGTTAGCAAACTAACTTCAAATTTAACCTTTGACCTCGAGGTCACCAATTTTCTTGCAAATACTGTTCAACGGTCTCATACCAAATGTGAAAACAGAATCTCAATATGTCTAGTCGTTTACGAGATATACACTGTTACATTATTTGACCTTTGCCTAGGTTGTAGGGTGTGGTATAGAAACTGACTTCAGATTTCTGTTGTAATCGCTGCTATGTAAAAGAGCTTCGGTCTCCTATTCAATGTTATTTGGGTTAGGTTAACTAACGTATATTCCTGTGTATTTGTGTAATTGCTGCTATCGTGGACTGGTGTAATCTCTAGGTGGGGGTGGAAATAAGGGTTGCAAAAAGAGCTTCGTAAATAGCCTAGAGCTGTGCTGTATAGGGGCTGAAAAAGAGCTTCGTATCGTGCACTGCATTTGTGTAATCTCTAGGTGTGGGCGAATATACCGTAGCCTCTGTGCTGTGTTAAATAGCGGTTGGAGAAATGTGTTGTAATCTCTGTGATGTGCTTGTAAACCCGTTGCCAGTGTAATATCTGCTCTGGTGCTGTGCAGGGGTTAAAAAAGAGGTTCGTAGCCTTTTATGTAAAATCTGCTATGTTAAATAGGGAATGAATCGTAGCCTCTGTAGCTTCGTAGCCTTATGCACTATGTGGGGTTAAATCCTGTGTAATCTCTGCTATGTTAAATATGGAATAAAAAGGGGTCATAGCCTTTCATAGTGTTAAAAGGCGTAACTAGCCTATATGTCTGTGTAATCTATGCTGTGTTAAATAAGGGTCGTAGCCTTTTATGAAACGTGTAGGTAGGTAATTTCTCCTACGTTACATAGGGAATGAAAAGGGGGGTCGTAGACTTTCATAGTGTTAAAGGGCGTAACTAGCCTATATTCCTGTGTAATCTCTGCTATGTTACATAGGGCGTACTCTTTTATAAAATAGGGGTTGAAAAAAGAGGCCGTACTCCGTTATCTCAGCTATATTACACAAGGGTTGAGAAAAAGTAGTCATAGCCTTTCTTACTTCTGCTATGTTAGATAGGGGTTGGAAAAAATAGGGCGTACTCTTTTTTAAAATAGGGGTTGACAACAAGTTCTACGAGGTGCTCAATTTCTCATATCTGGACGATACTCATGACACCACGTATCATACAGCCCTGAGAAATTAACTCCTTGCAATCAGCACGGTCTGAGAAAAAGGTGTACTATCGTAGCCTTGTGTGCTATGTTAGCTTAAACTGACCTCATAGTCTTTTATGAAATGGTCCATATTCTTTAGCAAATATGGCACGGGTGCTGGGGAAATAGTCCACTATAACCTGGAATTGCATGTTCTATAAGTTAGGGGTGCTATGTTACCTTAAATCGAGCTCGTAGTCTTTTATAAAATGGTCCATGTTCTTTAGCAGATATTCCCCGGGGGCTGGGAAAAATAGAGCATCAGAGTATAGAGTATAGTCTACTATGACCTCTTATACCATTTTCTATTGGTTAGCTCGAGCACGCGCTTCACGGTTTTATAATATGGCTTTTATGAACTGGATTAAATTCTGATTAAATCCAAAATACAGCCAAGTGTCGGCTTTCTACTCTAGGGGAATATTTTCCAGTAATTTGGAGTGCATCCTGCAGGAAGGTAAAATACTGTGCTCCATTCATTCTTCGGGGTAGAATGTATGGGCCGATCAGTTGATCATGGACAATACCCACACCATACATTGAGTCCAAATTGGTGTTGATGATGAGTGACAACCTTACCATGTGGATGTGCATCAGCCCACGTGTGTGTGTGTGTTATGCATGTTGACTATACCATCCCTTCCAAACGTGGCCTCGTCAGTGAACAGTACTGATGCGAGAAACAACATGATGGTAGTGGTTTGTTGAATGAACTAATGGCAGAATCCTTCACTTGGTTGGAAATCCGATTCTGTCAGTTGTTGTACCCTTTGCAGGTGGTATGGGTACAAGGCACTTTCATGTAACACACGCCCCACAGTCATGTGACTAACGTGGATTTCACGGCTAAGTTTCCTCGTACTCGTACGTGGCTCATTGTCCACAGCTTCTTACACACGTTCGTCCATAACAGATGTTCGTACACGACGGGGTCGACCAGCATCCACACGAGCAGGTAGTACGCCGGTCCCTGTTTCACACATGCGCCGATAAATTGCTGTAAACATCCTGTATGATAGTTGGCGTCTGTTAGGAGAACGCTCCTGATAGAGTCGTGCTGCTTCACGCCCATTGCCATCTGCACGACCGTACATGAATAGTATGTCGACCTGTTCGCGGTTGGAATAACGGATCATGTTTTAGTCGAGCACTGCCACTTGTCCTATTCAACACTGGCAGCACATTGCAGCACATTGACCGGCCGCACTCCTGTACTGTCGCACCTTGCACACATGCGCCACCTGTGTGTGAACCAAGCAACTACTGAACACCAGCGCCGCCTCTGTGTGTGAGAACCGAGCAACTACTGAACAGCAACGATACCTGTATGTGTGAACAGGGCAACTATGTATTGAACACTAGCACCACCTCTAGACTTTCGTAGACCGCCATCTCTAAGCTTATTGGTTATCGATATCTACCGCTTCGAACTTAGGGCTGGTTTTCAAACACGCTTGCGTTGCTTGCTTTGCTCTTGATTTGGGTAAATAACCAATTGAAACATGTGTTACACCACGTTATAAAAGTACACCACGGAACACCACGTGTTTCAGTTGGCTATTCACCCAAATCGCAAGCAACGCAAGCTTTCATGAAAATGAGCCCTTACCGCCCCACGCTTTCGTCCCTCGCTAACTCTGACAATATGTCCAATATGTTATATGTTCATGGGACCGTTTTTGCTTATCTCGGTGTCAGGAATCACCTCACGACGTTTGTTACATTAATTAAGTTACGCACTGTATCTATCTATCTATCTATCTATCTATCTATCTATCTATCTATCTATCTATATATATATATATATATATATATATATATATATATATATATGAATATATATGAGTAAATCACAGCCATATTCAATCCACTAGTGGATGAGGCGTCTCCCCGAAGGGAGGAGTTGGTCTACTGCTCCCACGCTGACCAGACGGGTTGGGAGAGGAGAACCTAAGCTCTCAGCAACTCCCCAATTGTCCTCACGATGTTGAGTCAATATATATATATATCATCATCATCATCATCATCATATTCAGCCGTTTTCTATCCACTAATGGATGAAGGCCTCCCCCTTTGAGGATATATATATATATGTACTAATATTATTCTATAAGAAGCTATAATCTTCCAATGTTCTATGTCATATATTTCACATAATTTTACGTATTTTTTTAGCAGATACTAGCTCTTTCTACTGTATCATTTTCTTCAAAAATAGCAGATCTTTTGTGAGAATTTCACTTAGGAACAAGCTTTTGGAAAGTTCTAACAAGCACGCAATTTAATATTAACACAAAGAGAAAACCGTTCAGTTTCACTTGGCTCTGCTGTTCCATCTAATCACACACTGAAGACCTTTGCTGCATTGTTCGATTCTTTTATATTTTTTATCACTTAACCACTATCTCAATCAGAATAGGATACTTATACAGTAAGCATTTATCCCAAAAGAGTTGCTTTAAGACATTCTGTTGTTTAAATCTTCATCTTCATTATCAATTCGACACGCAAAAGTGAACCAAAATTACCATTCGGTAGGATTTTCAACTGTGAAATTCTAAAAATAATAACGTTATCTTCAATATTTTTCACATTACCTTTATTCAAAGGAGAGAGAGAGAGAGAGTAACACTCTATCAAGCATTTTAAACATCACTTTCTTTCCCGAACAGAAACCCTTGGATTCAACACATAGAGAAGACAAGCCTGAAATATTTCTCTTCGCCTCTCTATTACTAAAAGAATTTAATCTACTTTGAAAATTCCAGACCTAAGCAAAGTTACCAAATTGCCCGAAGGAATAAAGAGAAAGTCAAGGCAATGAAGAACATCGATTTCTTACGATTTATTTCTCTTTTTTGTAGTTGACAGAAATATTCCGATACTGCGGTTATTCAAGAATCCTGCATGTCAAGGTCAAAACACATTTTACAAATTTTTGAAATTCCTTCTGATATAGCTTCATGCTAAAGTTTATTATACAGTAAACAGATAAAATCTTTCTATTCGTATATTCTAGAAAAGAAACTATTTTGTTGGACATGGTTTTATGTTATTAGATGGGATTCAATAAGATATTTGGTGTTTCAAAATATGCCAATATTTCAGATACACTATAGAAACAAACATAAGCATTGCAACTATGTAAGGTAAAGAACGTTCCACTGGATATGCGCCTGTTACCTCTTTCCTTGAAACTAGCTGCAATTTGAGCAAGTGTTTCCGTCTTTTCTGTTTCCATGAACAATTTTACCCAAACGCCACTAGTCAGTACCCACCACTGCACTGTCTACGGTGGGTGATAATACCTAGGTACATTCTATGGGTACATACACTTGACACCGTGGTCGATTTGTTAAATTTCCGCAGAGATTCGGATATCGAATGACCCATGCTTTTGCCACTCATCAGATTGGTCCGTGTTCAATCTGACTCAAAATATATTCGCTCAATCCGTTAGGTGACAATTAAATGGAGTTACTTAACGATGTATAATACATACTGCTATCCCATGACTTGTGGTATATGAGTGTATCAGAAATATATGTATGATTTTTGTTCATTCGGGATATATAGAAATATTATAGAAAGTTTTTTAAAATGCCGAACTAGAACATCCTATTAATACTTTCACAAGACTGTGCTATGAATATCCTTATCTTATACTAAATATTATGCGACATTTAACGCCGACTGAGGATACAAATGGAGTATCGCTGGAATATGTTGCCTCAGCTTGCTAGGTATCATGCAGTTATTGATGACTTCCTATAAACTACTCACAGACAGGACGAAGGTTATTCTGGTCCTTGCTTCACAAAAAGTAATAAGCTATGTAGCTGTCCATTGTCATTTTCTTTACTATTTTCTAGTTTTCTGTATCATTTATTGAAAAACGACCAGGGAGAAAGTCCAATGTTGAACGTATTAATACTCCGAATAATAATATTGTGCATGTTGCGGACCCATAAAGATCCGGGCCCAAATGATAAATCTTCCTTGGATGTAAATTTGCCATGACAGTAAATCAACAGAACAACACAAAACCTACATATTGGCTGGTAACAGCTGAGTAGGATCCTCCCTACTCAGGGAAAATAAAAGAAAATTATATATTTCTTTAAATCACAAATAAAAAAATATAAAAATTGAAAACATGCTTTTCTTTTTAAAAAACATAAAGTAATTCGTACTAAAAAGTAAAAAATAATTTTACTTTCAAGAAAATTACTTTTCAAAAAGCATGCGCCAATTTTATATATCATTTCTTATTTAATACTATCACTTGATAAATTCTTCAAATCTGTCGTAATATTATAAAAACAATATGTCATTCTTTTTTATTATTAATATACAGTATATTAAGATATACTTACATATAATTGTACATGAGAATTGAAGAATTTATAAAGTTTTGTATATTAAAGAGCGCCCCATGCTCTTCTTTTTTTCGTGCATAAATATACTTTTTTTAAAGTAATTTTCTTGAAACCAAAATTATTTTTTACAACTTTCTATTATGAATTGTTTTTTTTTATTTTTTAAAGAAAAATATGTTTTTATTTTTTTAAATATTTTTATTTTCTACTGTTTAATTACAATTAAATTTAATTTTGAATATATAGTTGATGGTAGGCCTATATTGAATATTTCGAAATCCTGTTGCTCTTTTGCATATACGTGTATGCTCTTGTGATGTAACGCACTCTTCTGCGCACGCTCTACCATTCTGTCCGGCAGTTGATCATTTCGGTCCACATGCATATATGTCTGTGAAGTAGTATATATCATCACAGTGCATTACACCGTACAATTTTCCATCTGATATTAGTATGTCTGCACTATGATGTTCAAATAATTCGGTCAAAGTTTCACGAAACGTCAGTCTAATGTTTTCTTGATTCAACACGTAGTTAAGGTTTCCAAGTAGAACAGGTTCTTCATTATATTCTATGGAGAATGATTTACCATACATGATAAAATCTTGCTTCATAAGATCGAAGTTCCCAGTTAGTAAATAGCCGTTCTCTATGGGGTATGCGTTCCCTTGGTATTCAGTGCGAGTGTGAATCATTCTATAAAGGCACCACAGCCGGGTCCAACACATTGTGAATGTACCGTTGGCTGATCACATGTCCGTCAATGCGTGGAGACACGAACGGACAGTGAATCCAATGGTACCCCACACTATAACAGCCCGTGCTGGACCGGCGTGCCGATGCAAAACGCAGGCGTCGTCCAACTTAGTACCACGGTACTGCCAGATATGGGTGCGGCCATCATGATGCTGCAGGCACAAGCAAGATTCGTCTGAAAGGAGGATGTAGTGTCATTTGGCTCTCAACGCGCGACGTTCGTAACACCATTGTGGTCGCTCATACCTATGCTGTGCAGTCATTGGAATCCACAGCCATGAGCGCCGAAAAACATTACAAGTCCAATAACCGCAAATTGATTGTTATACAAGGTAAGTTATTAACTCCTTACTAGCTGCTAGCGCAAATAAGTAAAAAAGAAGTGATCTAGTATTTGAAGTACATACCAAGCAAAGTGCAGGGTTATCCTCCGATAGCCTACTATCTAGTTATATTATATCTCTCTACATCAACTAATCCAACATTAAGATTCCTAGATTCTTTTCAGAGATGATGTCCATCAAAGATCCAATATTTACTACACATAATTCAACTCTTACAAGTAGCTGATCTGAATCACATAATCACTGTATCGATATGACACCAGTTCAAACGAAACTTCAATATTTATAAACTCTATAACACGTAATTATTCACATCACAAAACAATGATTACTAAAACGTTCAATCTCACTTCAAACAATCAACTGATTTAAAATTCAATTTAACAATCAGCTTTTTCAAAAAGAATTTAAATATAAAACCATTATTCATTTAACAATAGATCGTAATTGTCAATTGTATTCGATGTTGCCATGACCCTCAATTCGTGCAACCTTCCATAAAGCAACAGTGTTCTATTAGGAAACTTGCTCCTCGAAGACTACCACTAAACAAGAAGAGAACAGACAATGCAGATTTCAGATGTGTACTGGGCAAACAAGAAGGTTTAGGTTCTACTATTATTATCTTAACTGATATTTTTCAGGGTTTCCTCAGTTTCACTTCGGGATGATGCCTGAACAAAGGTCTTTTCCGTTACTTTCCCATCCTTATTCCCGGAAGAATACTAGCCGACAGACGTCATTCTTTCTATGTGAAAACAGACGGACTTAGGCCATAGCTATCTGTTCAGATCATAAGTATGTTTTTTTTTACATGATGGATGACTATTTTTTGACCTCTTAACTATAATAATGAACTTCGCTAATGTTTGAAGCCACTTAATAAATAATATTTATGGGCATATTGGTACATTTTACGTATTCTCTGAAAACATTTCGATTTGTTGAGCTCAAGAACATTAGAAATCCAATGCTTTCATTACTTGCAGTTCTTGGTATGATTGTAAGCAAACTGATACTCAAGCAATTTGAATACTCATGTCAATTATCATAACAGTTTTTCGAAATGTATGAAACAAATAACAGCATTAATTATGCACTGAAACTAAAGCTATTTTTGCAGACCTCTCAAAACAGGTTTCTTGCGCTTGGTCGATTCTTCAACTCACTGAATCATTTGTTTAACGTGTTGGCAATCTGCTGGAGAGATTTTATTCCTCTTCTTTTTAACTATAACTAATCTCTACTGAGTTAGAGTCAAATCGGGGATTGAACTACCAATCTGATTTCGTTTAATTGAGAGTTTTGTAGTTAACGTAAGAACTGGTTGCCGCTTTTCCTCGCTTTCGACACCGAAGTCCGCTATTTTTTTCTCTAAGTAGATCCCAAAATGTCTTCATAATGCTCGGTCAACACCGAAAATCCATGAGCCGCTCACAAAGAAAACCAGAGCGATAATTATTGGGTTAGGTATGAGCTTTCGTGTTCTTCCAAAATTTAATGATGACTGAAAAAGTTAGAAAAACCAAAGATCAACAGAACGTCCGTCATTTACAGGTTATTAGTATTTAATTCACCTCCGGGAGCAAGGAGTGAAATGTGAAAATACGCTATGGACTTCTATGTAAAGATTTATTGAAATTTATATTTCTGCCCTGAGTGAGTATCTGTCATGTAACGTTCATTTATTTGACTATTGACTGTAGTGAATTATTGATTATATCTCCGGCATTCGTTAGGAGAAAGGGAAGATAACCACAAGAACCCTCAGTTTGTGGCCGGTAGCAGGACTCGAATTGTTTGCCTCCCAGTGTTGTTCGTAAGTCTGCAAGGTCATCCTCTAAGACCACGGGAATTGGGGCTTGTCACGAATTAAACATCCCACTTCGAATCTCCCAATTGACGTCAAGCAGAACTAGTTAGTGAACGGTTTCTCTTCAGGTCTTCTTGTAAGTTTTCTCATTTACTTTAAAAGTCTTCTCATATTCCACACACTAAACCTCAAGAATATATATATATATATTCTTTTCTATTCTGATCAGCTTTTCTTACTCGGAAATATTACTTCACCTACGGATTAAGTTCTGTAAAGACGTCGATCCAGGTTCTAATAAGAAATTTCTGACTACTGAACTCAAAGAGAAAAACCCGTTATATTTCCGATTCAAGCAAATGGTTTAGATGCAATTTATTCAGTCTTGTACTAAATCAGAGGCACCGCTACCTTTACAAGTTTATTGTAGTATTATTATTCAAAACCTATTAAAACTACGCTTAGAATAACCATTTTATTTAATTTAGTACAATAATGAAAGGTCATCTAAAGTGGAATACGTTTTATTCTCATTTCTATTGATCGCCTTAAGAACTTTTCGAATGACCAAGTGAAAGTATTCAGAGAAATGTTATTTATTTTCCTGAAATAATTCTTCTGTTTGTTACAATTTATAACCAGTTCTTTGTCTACGTTTCGAAATTTCTCAAAGCCAAAACCATTTTTTTTTTTTCGATGGGAAGTAATCAGCTCCCGATGTTCGTACACTTCCCCGGAAATAATTTGCAACTTTTAAAGTCTGGCAGTTAAGCAACTTGATCTACTTGTTTTTTTACCGTATATTTGTTTAAGATCTTTCTCCTTCCTTTTCATTTAGAAAAACTCAGCAACCAACGTTCTTGCAGATTTCTCATGCATTTAATAACAGAAAAATCGGATAAATCAAACAGTATGCAACGAGATGATGCAGAGAGAAATTCAAACACATACAAACAGAAACTGAGAGTAAAGGATGTCAGTAAGACAAGAAGTAGAGAAGGAAGGTTACAGGGGGGAGAGAGAGAGAGAGCAAGTAGACATATAAGGAACGAATACGTAGCAAGAAATGGGTAAGATAAATGTGTCTACCGATTTCACAAATTTGATAAATTTCGAACGTGTCACAGGATAATTAAAACACTTACTGAGGGATACGCAAAAAAGAGAGAGGGTAAAAAGCGGAAGAAGAGATATAAAAGCGAAAAGATTAAATATTAAAGGGAAAAAGAAAGAAAACAAGAAAATTAAGAAATAACGTGTTTTGATTACTGTGTTCATACACAAATGCATTTGTTTAATCTAACTGTCCAATGATTTAGCATCTAGCATTTGTGGAACTCTCTTTCAGTAGATAACTCTCTCCACTTTTATTTTCTGTTACTGGTAAATTGCATACGAAAAGCATTGCAGTTTAACTGAGAAGTGAACCCAAGTTTGCAGATTGTGAATTCAAGGCGATATCAACTACACTATATACCATGTATTTAGATTTCCTCAGTAGATATTTTAATTATTGTAGATAAAATTAACAATGAGATATTCGGACCAACAACAAATGTAGTAAATTAGTATACATTAATCTGGGTCATTTCCCTTCTAGTTTACACACTGGATGCGATATGTCTTATATACTTTATTTAGCTTCATTTACATCCTGAAAACTATGCCAAGTTAATATATCGTGTTTATACACGTTCGAAACGTGTAGCGTATGAGTGTAGCAGCGTCCGCACGCAACATAACTGTTTTGATATTCGAAGTTTTCTCACTATTGAGTTTTGATACTATTCGAACACAAAATCTTGCTGAATACACTTAAAGGGAAGTAAACAACATATTAACTTTTACTTTATTTACTGTATAACTAGTTCACATTAATAAGCTGGAGAGCCAGGTATTTCCTTTAGGAACTACTAGTTTGGTTAAGGTGAACTCTCAACTACTACGTTCCATAACCTCCCGGTCTTGGAATTTAGCCTGGGCCATGCGCTCACAAAGAATACATGCCAGCGTTGGCTCCTATACTAAATGTGTCTGAGAACTGTCATGTTGCACTGGAACTTACGAAATTTTAATCTGATGATCAGTTTTGGACGGAAGTTAAAAAGCGAACTTATCAGCTCGAAACCAACAGTATGCACATTTGAACTTCTATAGGAGTGACTGTTAATATGTGACTTCGATTTCCGAGGAAAATGTGAATTTTGAATTTAGCTTCGTATTTCCTTTGCTACGGTTTTGTTCCTTAAATTTCTACTTGTTCTCTCTCTTCCTTTTCTCGCTACGTAATTTTACTTTTCCGTCTTACTGATCTCTCACTCTCAGTTCCTTTTTTAATTTGAACCTGATTGAATTTCCTACTGAATCATCTGTTTGTATGATGTTTCATCCTATTTTTTCTGTTATTCAGTTGTATAAGAATTCATGCATATTTATAAAGAAAAATCTGCAAAAACGTTGTTTATTTATTTTTGCTGGACGGAAGGAGTGAAGAGAAGAAGAGAGACCAAGCTCTTTATCTGAACCATTACAAGGATTAAATGAAGTAGCTTGGGTTGTCTAACACCCGCACATTGAGAGTCATTATTTCTTGCGGCGAAGTGTACCTACCATGTGCACTAGGTATGGTTAGAAATTGCATACAGGTATTCCGAAAGGATAATAAAACAAAAGGATGAGATTTGACTATTTTCTCTATGCTAAGCCTTTTAATTTTTACATGTAGATTTTTGGATAAGGTCCAGGGCTCAAGGCTTGCACAGGTCATCACATTAAAGTTTAATTTAGACACATATATTAATTATTATAATAGTGACAGGTTACAAATGGGGTCACGACTTCCTATTCTCCATCAGGTTTTGTTGTTTTGAATGAAATTCTGCACATAACATAATATATAAATGGTTTATTTACAAACTAGAGTAAAGAATCACTCTCTTGCGACCTATCTTATCCGCGACAGTTTAAGCTCTTCCTTGAAGCAACAACAGGAAAGACCGCCTTCCTTCTTCTTTTATCACATGGAGTTTGGCAGTACTATTCCCTTCACACTACTGGAAGCTTAAGGTGTAACCGAATCCAACGGTGCACCGTCGAGTGTACTATTTGCATCGTCCCGTTGTACCCTGGTTTAGCCCCGTTGTCCGATTTCAAACGGTAGATGGCACTACTGTAATAACAGTTGAATGCCTAATGGACGCAATGTACATGTATGAATGTTGAAGGTCATATTCCGAAGAAATAGGAATTGAATTTAATTGAATTTTTATTTAAGGCTTTCTGGGAACTTTGGCTCAGGCTGAAGAAAGTAAAATGTTAAACATAGAAAGTTATCAACAAATGTTATAACTATATTGCAACAGTTTACTAAATGCAGATCGTGAGAAAGTAATAAATTTCCTCGAAGAATGATATCTGAAAATATGCTGCATCTTACTGGATTTCTACAAAGGCAAATAAGGGGGGGGGGATTGTAAATAGAATTTTTCAGGACCAATTTTAACAGTAAAAATTTTAGTTATAATCAAAATTTTGGAGGGGGTGACCACTCTATCGGGTATAAGAAAGGGAAGAACTCTATGTGACATATCAAATCAAGGCACTTCTGTTGTTGAGGTTTGATTAATGTAGTAAAATACAAAAAAAGAAAATTCATTATGCAAACCTGCACATAGAAACACAAGTGAAGACGCGAAAGTAGATATTCTAGGACAGCAATTCAAACAGATATCTCCATTCGATAGGTCCTGGGTCGATATCTATGGCCTGCCTGAGGTTTTTCCGTGTTTTGTTGTCGTACCAGGCAAATACGGGGATGATACTTTGAAACTAGGTCACCTGTGGTTGACTCCCTCACCTATCCCTCATATATCTGGAGATTCTAAAATTTAAAATTAATCAGGAAGCGGGTCATGGTCACATCTCTAGGGGTTTCCTTGCTGCTGTGTAGATAACCCCTAAGCATAGCGCTAAAATATATTGTGAGACGACTATTACAGATTGTACTAAGCTTGTCTCTGAACTTTTTTTTTGTAAGATCTATGGTAGCCGGCTGGTCCTATAAAATCTTGTACTCAGGTTAGGTAAATTTACTTTCGAAAGAGTAAATAATTTTATTTAATCCCATCTGCGACCTTGTACATGTAAACTTTATTGATACGATGGTGGACCATTTATCTTAACTCCGGTACCTTTTAACTCAGTTTATTTTCTTGTTGTTTAAATTTCTCACGATAGGGTAACAGGTTAATTTAATCTAGTTTTCATTAATCTTGATTACACTAGGTTAGCAAAAGTTTGATAAAAGAGTGCTTATCCTAACATGGATTTCTTCCCGTGAGAATAAAACATGAGCGAGATTAATATCCCGAGAGTACTCGGTCAGATTTTGAAGAGAAGCTGACAAGCTCTACACGAGCGGATCATCCATTTACTCCTAAACCAAGTACTTTTCTTTTCTTATGTGTCTACATGCTATTGTTGGCATGAGGTTTAGATTAATTCGTAAATTTATCGACGTGTTTTTTCTACCGTGTACAAAATCCAATAATACCGTTTCTCATTAGGTACGACAATGCTAAGAACGTGATGCAGCCTTCACATAACAAGAGTAATTTGTTTAGGGGTGTACTCGATTATAATCACTGCATGACCCTAATGTTCTTAACTTTTTCATGTAATCTCGTGTATTTAATTTTCTGACCTGAGACTCGACACGCTACGTTAAAGCAAAGTTAGGCTAGATTGCATCAAATACGAAAAAATTAAAGAGTACAAGGGCCCTGAAGTGTTTACAATAGAGCAGCTCCGTGATAGGTTACATTACCTGGTCCGCACTATACATAACATTACTCTTTTAATTCATGTGTACGAAATTACACATGGGTAATTAACAAAGTTTAAGTTGCTTGCGTAAGGGATAAATATATCCCTATTATTTAGGATAAACTTTACTTTTGGGACCCCAAGTTCCGCCAGCTATTAAGACATATGTACGGTCTCCACGTCATTCTCTTCCAAATAATTTAAACTGACACTTCTAAAAAACCTAATCACAACCAGAAATTTATAAAGTATTATGAAAAACTATGCCTCCCTCATTATTATTTCGTTAAATACGCAATCTAGTTTATCAACAGATGCGGAACTATTTGAATGCTTTGTATGGCGCGTATTTATACTACACAATTAAATTAATTACGGAGCAGACAGGTTAGAGAAACGTAACGTAAGATATTTTTATTACACGCTTACACGCTATGCACATTGCCTTTAACACTCCAACGTACTGTCCGCTCTTTCACTCTCATTCCATAATTTTAAACTGTTTTATTTTGCGTTTCAACTCTTCCACAGGCGTTGGAAACATTACATTTCTCCTGTAAATTTTACACATTTGGGACCCCCAAAGTAAAATTTGCCCATTATTTCTAATGAAACTTATCTGAAATCAGTTATATATAGCGTGGGCCACAAATCATAACAACTGGTTTCCACAAACGATTGCATTTATTAGCGGAAATTTATTGAATTATTGAGAAAAGTTGATTAACGTTAAAAAAAAACTAAAACACACACACACAAACACACAATTTAATGTCTTCAAATCAACATATTACTTTCTCCTTCTTCAAATATGGCTTCTAGCCGCACAAACGGTGGATACGTTACATCCAAGCGTACACTAGTTGTGCCGTCGATACACACCCTTCATTACACCCTACGCCGCTCAATTCGGATAGCAACAACGGCGCATCAAACGGTACAACGTCACAATCAAGGGTGCGAAATGGTGGATTCGGATGATCCTTTCGAACATCGTTTCTATATCATTGTAACGGTTTCTGACCACAGCCATTTACTTTCCGCTGCGCTTGGAAATAATAATGCGTACAACTTAAATTAGAATGAATCAATCAATTAACGACTTTGATGAAGAACTAGTTAACGTAACGGGATTAGTACATCTCGACCCTCTTCTCCATACTTGGACAACAAGAGTTATTAACGAACTCTTCACTTTAAATTGCTTTGAACAAACAATATTCTTTTTTTTTTTTTAAGATTATCCCGGACCACCTCGGGCATCCTCAGCTCTAACCGGTGTCCGAGTTACTTGCCTCATACTACCGCCGGTCTTCTCAGTTCTTTGAACTCGTCTTAGCTTATTTGAGCTTATTACTGCCAACAAATGTATGGCCAGGAGACGGACTCGAACCTTGGTCCTCTCCTCTATCAGTTTAAACGCTGCATCTTGCTCCACATTTCGCTCAATTAGCTCAGCAACGGAGTGTAAATTTAATGAATAAATTTATGTCAGAGATCTCATGTAACGCAGCGATGTCTGTGGTCTCGTCGGCCAAGCCAACGCTTTCCATAACCTGGGTCAGTTGTTACAAATCTCAATACCTTGATTACTGGTCACAGAAATAACAAACTCAGGTCCACCAGCCAGCGCACTGTGTTTGAGACGAAACAACAGACTCCTATTACGGAACGGACCAAATTGACCATTTTAAGCAGCGATTTCTCTGAATATCAAGATAACGTATTACATGGCTCACAAACACAACGAATGTATTGCTCCTCCATCCGACAGGAAGCCACTATTCTCTGAAAGACTTACATGACTCCGGCCGTACTCTCCTCTGTCAGGATATGTAATTCTATAAGTTATGTTACTCTGTGTTTTTTATGTTCTGTTACTGCAAGTCGTCGGCGCAGTCTATACTAGAAAAGCCATTTCAGCGACGTAGGTCCATCAGAAGAGAACTCACAATAGCGACACATGCCTTTTATATACCCTGTTGTCCAGATCTTTTTTCGCACAAAAGTCTATTGGTTAATATGAACTTCGGCTGCTTTTGAACGATTCAACCCGAGAATTCCAATATATGAAAGTTTTGACTGAGACCCTCGAAGAACTAAAAATAGAACAAAATATTATTCCGCCATATTGTCCCCAAAATTACATGTAAAAATATATGAACATACTAGAATTTGAATACACTACAGGATTAAATTCTATTAAACTATTTGATTATTAATATTACTTCTCTCTCTAAGTATCTGATATTAGTATATAAACAAATTCGAAAAATCGAGTTAGTATAATGAGATTGTTCTGCAACATTTCTGCGGGTGTGAAAAGTCTGTTGCTTCAAGGATTTGTCCTCATCTGGAACCATTTCTCAGTATCGTAAAAGAAGGTTCACAAAACAATTCACAAATAAATATTATGTTTCTATTTCGCTTCCCAATGAGTGTTTCAGTACTGGTAGCGAAAGAGGGAAAAATCACATACATGAAGCAGACGGATTCCACGTTTCACATCTCTCTATATATATTCATAGTTTTGAGTAGAAAAGTCATTATGAGGTTGGTAAAGTTCATTATAGTCGCCCTTTGTACACCTCAATTTCCATTTTCTACCAATAATGGACTTTTTCATACACCACTTTCTAATGTTACCATAAAAGTGTTGAGAGGATAAATACTCTCAAGATAAAGATAAAGATGAAATGTGAACCAAGAATATTGCCTTTAACCCTTAACTTGTCTAGTAAGGTAAAGAAATACCCCACTGAATATTTGGAACCAGCAGTTAACAAATGTGTTAAGATATGGAGCTGTCGTTCCAGGTATTCTCATACTTTAGTACGATGTTGAATGTGGCATAGTGAACGGATCTGTTTGTTCTCTCTACAAAGTACTGCTCTACGATTGGGGTACGGAACTGTGAAGTAAGTGTAGCATTTTTCTTCTTATATAAAATCGTACTTTCGTTGATGTTTTTCTTTTTAATAAATTTTCCATTAAATTACTTGAATTACGATGGCTCAGGGTCATATTTACTGCTATACTGAACGTTTAGGAGTAAATAGTGAAGTTATGATGAGATTATATCTCACACCAATATTAATCTAGGTGTTCCTACGTTATAAACAAGAAGGCAATATTGGAAAACTTCAAATGTCCCTTGTAGGACAGTACGTTAGAAGAAGAGCTGACTGCAACCTTTCCAATGATCTGCAAATATTTGTAACAAAATTCAAAACTAATCGAACAAGCTCTCTCTGTGAGCAGCGCTCGGAAGTCTGTTAAAAGAACAGTGTGAATTTGTGCCAGATACAAAAACCATAAAACTCGTGAGAAAGTATCTGTAAGGAACATTATAGAATGGTCTGTCAAGACTGCTTTTAGTTAGTTCTTAACGAAATCGAAGCATAAGACACGTTAACACATCCCAACAGTTTATTATTTAGACTGGAGTAGTTCTGTATCCCACCAGATCCTAAGTGTAACCGTAAACCACTAGACAAGCTAACTAACCTATTTATATTTTCCATGGTTTACAAATTATTTATTTTCCTTTAAAAGTTTTATAAGAACCCATTCAATGAGTATTGTTCACGTTCCCTTCTACCAATTATGATCTATCTCTCTGTGCTTACTAAGAAAAAAATGTGTTTATCTAATCTAAACTATTAAATTCCTAGAGTCCGCAGGACCACCTAGGGGAACTTCTAGCTAATTAAGGCTACTTTTGTCCTTCGTTTCTATGAAAATAATTTATTAGGAAATCTAAAGTAATTATTAGGATTTTTCTGAATCAGATACCAGGGCCAGGTACTAAGCAGACACCCAGGGAACCCATCGAGGGCAGCCGAGATTGCAAATTCCTAAAGTTCCCTAAAATGGATTGGACGGAAAGCGGTCGAAAGACTTTTATCTGGTGAACGAGGTTGAAGGATATAATAGATATAGTATGTTAGTTGATTAGTAGAATTTTTGCGATTGGGTGATGCTTGAGATTCGTTAAGATTTATTGGGCTTGTCTGCAGTGATTCCTAATTTCTGTTTCTCCTAATGAGTGAATGGTGCCATGTTATGTGATAATTGTCCCATTTTATCCGTGTCAACGTTTCTGGTTTTTCAGCTCTTGGTTAGATGTTTTGGTGCTGTTTTTTTAGTTAGTCGATTGTTACGTTACTTTCTGGTTTTGAGGTATATTGCTTTTATTGTTCTTTTGTTTCTTGGAAAAGCGTTCTTTTCTGGCATATACGTGTCTATCTATTGATTGTAGTAAGTTGAGTCGGTATTGAAAAATCTCTTCTGCTGCCAAATTAATTGCAGTACTTAATTTTGTGAAAGATTCCGTGTACCGAGACAGAGTTAGTACTGTAGAGACCCATCTCGGTCATTTGTTTGTGTGTTCACCTATGACAGCATTAGTGTACGTACTTGTCTGTGGGCTATCTATTAGGTCCGCGTACGTCTGCAGAATTTTCTGTTAGGTGGGATACTGCATGTATTACTTTTGTGATTCTTGCCATATTTGTAACAAGTTATTTTGTTTGAACAATGCTTGTCAGTATGATATTGTACGCACCGCCGGCAAGAGAATAGTCGTCCATTTGTTTTAGATATTTTAACTTTGTGTGGCACATAGTCAATTGTAATGCCATTTGCAGTTAAGTGGCTGACCATATTTCGTAAAAAGACGCACAAGTGGAAGAGGCCTATTCGTATTATTAATTCTTCTTGCGTTTTTGATTTGAATTCTTTCTTCTTTATTTGAGTGTTTCTTGAGTTCTTCCACTTTAACATTGGTAGCTATTCCCCTCATGACACACGTGAATGTAGTACGTCGTAGTTGTATAGCCATTGGCGTTTCTTTTCTTGTTTCATTATATATATTTATATTTTCCTTCGGTCCGAAATCCTGTTCCTTCAAAATACTGACTAATCTTTCTTTGTTCGATTTATCTTTGAATGTTTTTTTATATCCTGAAAGAAATTGTGTGAGATAACTTGTCATATTTATGTTGGGCAGTCTGAGATGATTTTATGAAAAGCTAGTGGTTTTATGAGATTTTTTCTTACATTCTTACATTCTGTGTAAGAACAATAGTTTTTTTGTTATGTTCCTCCTCTCTAGTATTTGTTCCCTCTCCTAATTTTCTTTTTCATGGTTCGTGGATATGTCATTTCCATTTTCTTTACTGTTATCTTGTTCAACGTGTTTGATTTGAGTGCTTTTGTAGGGAGTGGGTTCTTTCGTAGGTAAAGGGTTAAGATTTTGACAAGTAGTTTGCTATAGTTCTTGTTCGTTCTCTAATGATAAGTCATAGGTGAGTTTGATCTTTTAGGTTTATGTGAAATTCTCTTGTTGATTTTAGTAAGTTGCCTCTGCTTGTCTTGGTCGTTTGAAATTTCTTTTTCTATAATTACACAATTTTGGATGTCCATTATCAGTTTTGCTTTCGGTCCGAAATCCTGATCCTTGAAAGAATTGGCAAAACTTTCTTTAGCATAATTATCTTCTTCGAAAATTAGTTTGTATCCAGAAAAATCATGGCAGTGATAGGTTGTCAGATGTAAGTTGGGTAATCTATTTGTTATGGTTTAATGGAAACTAAATGGAATTTTGAGATCCATACTTACATTCTATAAGATAATAGTTGTTTTTCTAGGATATCTGGTTTGTTTTCTGACGATGGGTTTCTGGAAGAGTAGGTCTTTCTGGTTTACTTCTCAATCAAGTTCAAAAGTTCAAAGATATCTACTATACGTTTGCAATATCCTAACTAAAATCAGTATTGATATAATATTCTTACTTTACATAGGCCTAAAATCAAACTTATTGGACCATTCAAGTCGTTTACCCGCTGGGAAGTTTTGTTCTTTGTTTGATATGTATTGAGCAACAGAAATGACCCAGTTAAAGGAATGATATAATATTTTGTCCTATGATATTTTGTTAGCTTATTTGGCAGAGCGTTGGCGTTGCATTATGAATTTGTATTCTGCTCTAACAACCTCCAATTGTGACAAGTTTTCATGAGATTTTCCTGATTTACAGCAGGATATGCCGAGCTGGCGCAGGCAAAATAACCTCTGGCCATCTTATTTCTCGTATCATATTCCCTACCTTATCTCGGATCGAACTAAAAGTGCGTAAATGCCTTAAACGATGTTCAATTCAAATCTCTATATTTTACTTACAAGGTGTACTGTAAAACTTTGAGTTGGAAGATTTCTTAACTTTACCTGTAGTGGAATCAACTCCATATGTGTTCATGCTGACCAAAAAAGAAGTTGCGAAAGGGGTTATGGTTACAAAAAAAAGTTGCGCCAGAGCGCAAAAAAGAATTATAGTTACAACAAGGAATTTCACCAGAGCGCATTTTTAACCAAATTCTTAACAACACTGTCAATCAAAACATAAAAATATATTTACCACACTTCGTTTATAAAAAGAAAAAGCAAATATAGGTTGTCGTTTAATTCTTAAAATTTTAAAATTGTGCTAGAATATGTACACTTTATTGTGTACAGCAGATAGTGAATGGAATCTTATAAAAAGTACAATGATCAATACATAGTACAATAATCTATTTTCAATGTGAGTTTTGTGTTTCTTCATGAGCTGTCATAGAATTCCAGGTGAAAAACAAAAATCAGGAAAATTTTACTTTTTGAATCGTATGTGGCATCGTTCGAACAAAAGCTTGCATATGTATGAACAAGCGTAAAATCCTGTTAAGACAAATTACACGCAGCTAATACTACGTCTAGAGGTGAAATACGAGAACGGTAACTTATATAATACCACGAGTTTATACTTGTCCATACATACGTATGCAGAGCCTGTGTTCAAACAAGGCCACATTTGATTCAAAAATTAGATTTTTACTGATTTTCCTTTCTGACTCTAAAGGACCCACGCACAAAATTAATGCATAAGGCATTTCGGTAAAATTCTTTGAAAATGTTGCATTTCGATAGTTTATAACATCCTGAAAAAGTCTGAGTGGGCACAAGTCATAAAAATTGCATTTAGAGCTTCTATGAAACTAAACAAGTGAAGGATTATTTGAAGCTGCTTGTAATGTTTTTGTATATTAAGTATCCCCTTTTCGGTTAGTATTGTACCTCTCAATTTGGATAAAGGATTTTAGGTATGTACACACAAATTATAATAATCCTCTTGTATTTGGGATACGCTCGATATCAGTAAAGCTAAAGCACTGATTGGATAAATCTATACATAGAGACAGACATGCCCCCTCCGTTGCTTAAACTTACTTCTTCGTCCAAAAGCACGAGCTCAATAACTACAAAACAACATCAGTAAATAATAATAATCCTTACACTCACTAAAGTTAAAAAAATTAAAAATGCACACTCCAATAAAGGGAGAAATAACACAATGTAACTGTAAACTGCGTTTATAAAGACAAATATTGTCGTTCAAGTTTCGAAATGGTTCCACCTTTCAATACCGGCAAAAGGTATAGTAATTGTGAAAGTGCTAAGTGCCCTCTGTGGTGTAATGGACTAATGCGTGGAAATGAGAGCATCAGAGTAAAATATGAGTTCATTGGTTCGAATCCACTCATATTACCATTCATCTTTTTAAACTTCCATTTTGAATAAAACAAGTGAAAAATGCCAATTTTACAGAAATGTTTTAAATTGCATTCCAAAACTTGAATAACAGGACGAGCTCAGAGAAATACGTTAGGCTGCCAGTTTTAACACTAAAAACTACGTAAGGGATGTAATTAAGGAAATCAAACGAACATGTAAGTTAATATGACCAGCTATCGAGTTCAATCCAAATCCGGCGATTACACAAGACAACATGTTTACAACTTTTGTCAATAAGATGAAGAATTTTCTCTATTTTTTACTAATTTCGGAGTTCGAATTTGGCAATAGAATTTTTGTCGCACGTAAGTGTTTTGTGTTGTAACGTCTTTTACTTTTTCGTATATAGAACAAAATTGCCTGTTCATATTGTCTTGATTTTATGACTATTAAAACACTTTAGATCATAATCAGAGATTCCGTTCCTTCCCCCTGAGTCACCCCCCAAATCCTCGAGAACATCCCCAACTTCATAAATTTTGCGATCGATAGAAACTTTGCAAAACTCCACTTGCACCCTCCCAATTTTGACTTTACACCCCTAAAACTGAAGATCCTGACGGAACTCCTGCTCATAACAAAGGCTATCAAGTACAGAAATACAGTGATCAAAAATCCTACAAGAACAAATGAAATTCAGTTTGAGGTTATGAAGCAATGTTTAATTTAGAGCTTTGAAGAATCGCAAAAGTTTTATCTCGTGTCTACACAATAAATCAAAAGAACAAAATTCCCCTCGATTTGAACGGGAAAGAGGGAAGATTCTTTTAGAGTGAATTTTCATCGGAGAAAAGTTTCTGCTTGAAAATGAAGGGATTTATGGTAGCCCATTTAAATGGGAATTTAGACATATTTTTAGTTGAGTTTGAATCTGTTCATTAAAGTTTTCATCTTCTGAAACGAAAACGACGTAATAAAAGGATGAAAATGTACAGCCTATTCCAAATAGGTTGAGCATATTGATTAGGCTGTTCTGAGCTGAAAATTTTCAAAGTCCAACATCGGGTATCCTCGGAAACAGTAAACCAAAGATGCGGTGAACCTTCGCAATTGGAAAAAAAATGTTCAAATGTGTTTTTCTTATTTTAAGTGCAATAAGACATGTTGAAATGTTATTAAGTGTAGAAAAAAGTAACATTCATTGAAATACGTAATGATACAGTATTTCCAAACTATCCTTACATCTCAGCACGTGGTGGTTTTGTCACCTTTATTCCATACCTAAAATAACATCTGCAATGAAAGCAAAGGCAGCAAACATATTTTTCACTTTTATAGTACAATAAACAAGACAAAGGACAGACAAAGCAACAGCATTTGTAACGTATATGGTTGTCATTGTCTTGGACACCAAAAATTCAGTTTCTAGACATTTCGGAAGTTTGGTGAGCGTTAGTCTGAAAGCCCTCTCCGCTTCCGTAAATCCGCCACCTGTTTGTGATTTAGGCCGAGAGGAAAGATCGTGAAATATAGTAAGTATGAATGTCCCATGAATGACATTTGTTTCAACCTATGTACACTGTGAGGTATTAAAAGGTCGTGAATGTTGTAATATGCAAACTTATCCTATTGTTGTCATATTTAATGTTACAAAACTAATTGTTATGTTGTTTCCTTTAAGAATGACGTCTGATATTTCTCGCCTCCACATCATTAATGAATGGGTGCAACATGCACAAGACACACGAATACAAGCGGTAGAGACCCACATTGTGCGGAAATGGGGTGTGTCCGAACTACCAAAAGACATTTCACGCAGTGTCAAAGTAACAATAAGGAATTGTTTATGTCAAATGAAGAAGAGATGGTGAAAGTCACACAGACATAAAGATCGGTTTTTGAAGGACGATGCGAACCTGCTGCAGTTAATGTTGCAGGTTCCGCCAGATAGGTTTTTCTTGCCTTCTTGAATTTAGTTCCTCTTGTTGGGGAGGCAACTATACGGTCTTTAATGATCGCAGCTGAGTCACGTTTCCCTGCCTCGTACAGTTTTATTTCTGTAGCTTTACAAAGCTCTTACTGACTTGAAGAATCTACAAGAGGTTTCACTTTTCGCGTTTGTACCTTAGAGCCACAATCCGTAAATGGTTTTAACGGTCTCCTTGTTTTCGTGATTGACATACTGGAGCACGGCACAGCTTGATTTACATCTTCGAAGAACGTAACATTGCACTGCAGTCAGATCCCATTGTCTTTCAAAAACCGATCTTTATGTCTGTGTGACTTTTTCCATCTCTTCTTCTTTTGACATAAACAATTCCTTATTGTTACTTTGACACTGCGTGAAATGTCTTTTGGTAGTTCGGACACACTCCATTTCCGCACAATGTGGGTCTCTACCGCTTGTATTCGTGTGTCTTGTGCATGTTGCACCCATTCATTAATGATGTGGAGGCGAGAAATATCAGACGTCATTCTTAAAGGAAACAACATAACAATTAGTTTTGTAACATTAAATATGACAACAATAGGATAAGTTTGCATATTACAACATTCACGACCTTTTAATACCTCACAGTGTACATAGGTTGAAACAAATGTCATTCATGGGACATTCATACTTACTATATTTCACGATCTTTCCGCTCGGCCTAAATCACAAACAGGTGGCGGATGTACGGAAGCGGAGAGGGCTTTCAGACTAACGCTCACCAAACTTCCGAAATGTCTAGAAACGCAGTGAATATTAGTGATTTCATGGTCATAAACTTCAGGTTCCTCCAAATTTCCGTGATTTCTACAGAAAATGACATATTCCTACGATAAGCTCCTCCAACACTATTTTTCTAAGTTCGCCACTGAATTGCAGGTGCGCAAATTTGCGCAGAGGTTTTTGCTGATTCCAACACGTATGACATCTAGCTCGACTGTGAATTATGTGACAACTTTAAATAACGTTACATAATAAAGTAAAACCTTAATTGAAAAGTACATATGTTACAAACATATTCTTTTTCAAGACACTAATGTCAAAGCTTGCCAAATCGTATTTACAACACAACAAATTGCAATTGATATGCACAATGTTTTACCCCACTATATAGACGGTTTAGTGAAATTATGGAATTATTAGTGGATATCAAGTTCTCTGTGTACGAATCAAATAAACTTTGGGTAATTAGAGAACGCCCGGTGATACTTTATTATGAAACGTAGAACGTGTCACTTTTAAGCTCAGTTGGCCACTACTTGGTGCACAAATATGCCAAAGCAATCCCAGGGTCATTACGACTGTACATTCCCTACCGAAATCGCACATTTATATTATTTTCTCCCACATTCCGAAAATTGATTAAAGTTCCGCTAGATCGCTGAAATTTCGCACTGTGCGGCGTCGGGAATAGGCAGAACCCAAACTAGTAGTCGGGAAGTAGATGGTGGAAGGTCGACGTGCAGCCACAAGTGGCGTTTGGTCGTCGGGCCATTTCCGGGTCGCTGTTGGTCTCTGACTTTCCGGCATAGAGGAGAAACTCCGACCATCCCCCAGCACTTGATGCCTGGTGGGAAAAGGATTGGCCCCCGCCCATTGCCTTAGGTCGGGAAAAGGCTGCTCCGCGTCCATTTCCTCATGGTTGAGACAAGAGCAAGGTCCGTTTATTCTTGATGGTCGGGGAATAAGCGAGTCCCCACTCACTTCCTGGTGGTCGGAAAGGTAGGGGTCTCGCAATTTTCCGACCGTTTTAATCCAGAATTTATGTAACTCAAGTATAGGCATTCCTTTGCAAAAGAATTCTGCCGGTAAATTAGAATATAGAAAGATGAAAAGGGGGAACGTTCTTTATATTTGTTAAAAGCAAAAGTGCCTTATGTGGGGTCAGGAACTTATAATTTATTCTTAGTACTAGCTGTTGCCTGCAGCGTCACTCGACACGGAAGCCGTCTTCGAATATCCCGTTGCACGGTCTAGTGGGTAAAGCATCGGAGAGCTGCTCTAAAGGTATCGGGTTCGATCGCACCACAGGCCACCGATTTTTTTTTAAAAAAAAAAGAAATTACTTTTTCATTTCTATTTTCACAATATGCACTTCTTTTGCTACCTTATCGAACATCAGTGAAATAGATTAGTTAAAGCCAGATTATACATAAATTTCAAATATCGAGCTTAGACAATGTGGCTTGATCGTTGATATGTCATTCAGTCAGGATTTCTGTTTAATATATAGAGAGTATTATTATTATTATTAGTGCCTATTCAGGATATTATAGTATTAATTCAAATTGCCTTATTCTCGAAAGATTAGGAGTACTGACGTATATTTTTAATCTGGAATTTTTAGAACATTAACTGAGCATTGGTAGAGGTGGTCAGTGGTAAAGCATTGGCGTAGCGTTCGGGAGGGCGTGGGTTCAATCCCAGCTGTTGACCATCCTGATTGGGGTTTTTACACGTTTTCCTCAGTCACACCAGGCAAATGCTGGGATGGCACCTAAAGCATGGACCCTGGCCGACACCTTCCCTAATCCTTTCCCATCCCCCATCACGGTCTTATCGTTATAAATAAAATTCAAATTTAGAACATAGAGGGAACAATTTGAATTAGTGTTTCCTTTGTACAGAACAAGGCATCATAAATTATTGACTGATTATGACAAAGACTGTATTTGTTTAAACATTTAATCAACAACCATTACATAAAATATTTGTATTGCTATCAAACTTCAACATTTAACACCTTCTTATTTAGCTGTATATCTATCTTCTATCTGTATATCTATAAGTATCTTGTATGACTTAGTGCTGTATTGGCACCATATTGTTCGTAGAACATTAATAAATATTGCATTACATTATTATTACCACAATAAATGTAGTGATATTTCACGTTACTAATAAACGGCTAAATAAAAACTTAAAATGTCTCATTCATGTATACTGGGAAACATCGAGTTTCAGGTGATAGTAGTAGTACAGTCACGATATTTTGATGATCCTCTGAATCTAGACAAAGTGACAGTATCCTGGTGCAAAACTAGGAGTTTTATTGTAGTTGTATTTGCTATGAAGATTAATTTTCGAGAAATTCTGTGTCATGAAGAACAAACCTCCACAACTGCCGGCTTATAGTTATTCTGTATTGAATATAGTGTCTGTGTTACTTACTACATTCCATTTCAGACTTCTAGAAGTATCTTATTGACAAACGGTTTTCGGCATTTAAGCTAGAAGTCCAGCATTTTTCGCAAAGAACCCTGTTTGAGTGAGATTCAGGACCATGATTTTTTGCGTGCATACACTCGGTTGGTAGGTCTAAATATTGCAACATTTTGTAGAATTTTATTCAATTCCTTCACCCCAAGAAATTTGTTAAATATCAAGTTTTACACAATTTATTACTTATAAAATAATGATTGGAATAAAGAAATTAATTTTCAGAAAAGGTGATTCCATATGTTCAAAGTACATTTCAAGAGCTACCCAACGGTGTTTGATTAAGCTTTCTCTAGCTCTTCTAATTTCTTAGATATTCAGGTTTCCGTACATGTCTACGGGATTAAAAAACGCCACCCGTCAATTTAGAAATATAGTCGCCCCGCGAGAAATAGGAGCATAACATTTCTTTCAAAAGTAGTTCTGATTTCTTCAGGTATGTAGGAACCCATATACGAAAAAAACATTCTTACCTAAAATGCTGATGTAACTACTTTTTTTCTAAAATTGGATGATTTGTCATGGAATAACCCAATTACGTATGTTTCAGTTACTGGCATAAAGTATGAAGAGAAATGCTATTAATATTTATTCTAATAATAATTTTCATAAAGAAATTTTAATCAATAAGAAATGCTATTTTAACAAGGTGAATTGTTATATGCTTTTACACGTATAAAATATGCAATGCAAATTTAAATCTGAATAGCGCATCCAGACATAGGATTGTTCTGTTCGAAGACAACTACGTAGATGGAAATGAATGTCATTCCTTACCAAACATTAAGTTTGTTTTACTATTACTAAAATTAAAAATAAATAGTCTTCCTTATCTAAAATCACTAATGTATAAAATGGTCGGTCCACTTAGCGTGACTCAATCTGCTGGTGTCTTAATAAGACAAATCTTGGCAACATTTCTCTAGTTGTAAAAGTAGCTTATGGTTAAAACCTTTGTTTTCTAAACCAATGATACACAAACGCGGGTTCGAGCCCTGGTCAGGTCAAGTATCTTTCCTATTAGTTAATAAGACAATAATAACTTCTCTTCATCAGATGACAAAAGTAGAGAATTTGCCAGCAGGAGAGAGCGAGAGCGAGAGAGAGAGAGAAAAGCATTTCAGACCCATGGAAAGAACTTCTGTCTTCTTTACTGAAGAACAGTTTAGTATCTTAGTGACTCATCGTTTGTGGGTATCACGAGCTTTGAGGATAGTGAATTTGTATGAACTTTGGGGATACCGAATTTGTTGTATGGCACCTTGGTCCTACCTTGGATATAACAATATTTACTTAATTTGTATTTAACGTTCACATATAACTTACCGGTAGTGACGTTCTGTCAACACCCACCACATCTCTCATGTTATATTTTAAACATAATAAGTACTTAGGTCCTGAAATGCTTGTATGGATACATAAAGAACTGGTTATTATTATTTTATGTAATTATTCATGCTTTGAGGAATATATCATTATAAAAATTAATTTTCTGGAACTGGATTCGAGCCCACGACCTCACGCGCTCTACAATTGAGCTAAGATGACCACATCTATCCACTTCTTTCTGATAAAACTCCTTCTGAAGAAACATGACCGAATTTTCGGTGTTGAAGACAATGGTACTTATATACGTTGCAAATGCTGTTGTTTTTCTCTCCTTTCTCTTGTTTATTGTACTATGAATGCGAGAATTAAATCTGCTGTCTTTACTTTCTTTGCAAATGTGCTTTTACGTATGGAAACGTACGTGACAAAACGATCACGTGCTCAGATGTATGGATGGTTTCGACATACTGTATCATTACGTATTTTAATGAATGTTACTTTTTTCTACTCTTAATAACATTTCTACATGTTTTATTGCACTTAAAAGAAGAAAACAAATGTCTGTACTTTTTTTTTTATTTTGAAGGTTTATCCTTCCTTTTAGTACTCGAACCTGGCATCTTTGGTTTACTGTTTCCGAAAATACCCAGAGTTGGACTTAGAGAATTTTCAGCTGAAAAGTGCAGTAATCAATGCGGTTATCCTCTTTTGGAACAGGGTGTACATGTTGTTGTTTTTTTTTTTGTTTGTTTGTTTTTTGTAAATTGTCCTTTAATAAAATTCCGAAAAACATTAGAATCCTGAATTATGCTCAATATGTTTGAGTAGTATATTGAATATGTTTTTTATGTTCTCGTAGTATTCATGAATAGTTTATTGTGTAAACAAGATTGTAATAGCTGACTTACTTGAATAAAAAGTGGTATAGAAAGTCGACTCCGGGTCGTGGGTTCAAATCTCACCGTCGATTATCATTTTTTGTGGAAAAATCAGAGAGGAAATGACACTGTGTATGCATCGTACTGGAACTCGGTAGTTATTGTTGGAAAGAGAAGGGTTAAAGCACGTTGATATACACCTGCGTGCAAACGAGGATGCAAAATCATGCCCTAGATACGTATACCTACATAGGGATTTGCAAGACGTGAAACTTAGATACAAATAAAGAAATAAGTATGTTTAATAATGGACATGCCAAAGGACAACAAAATGATGGAAGCAAAAGCATGAATTACAGTACGAGCAATTGATAAATGACGAGTGTGTACAGTTTATGCATGATTGGACATCTTGCGGTAAGCACTGCTACCCACTCGTTCGAAAAGTTCCAGGATGCTTGTCAAATTAGTCAAAAGCATACCATGAGTACAATAGAAAAGGCTTGAACACACGATTCGTAAATTGGTTATATATCAACGACAATGTGCAAGATGTGTTCACTTCGGTACAAAATGAAATAAATATCATCTGCTAGTATATAGGAATGGATCTTACGATAGAATGACTTGAAAATTCTAAAGAAGAAGCTGTCCAGTGGTTGCATATAGGGCGTAGCACCTAGGGGAATATCAAACTCGTTTCCCAAACATGTATTCGCTTTGGTGGTTAACGGCTTTCAGCTCATATACAAAACTGTTTCAACCAACAGAAAAAATGTAAAATAGGAGTCGACGGTGGGATTTGAATCCAAGATCCCACGCTACGGAGTCGGATATCTTCAGCACTCGGCCACACCGTCAGTACAGAAACCGCTCTTGCTTATATGTTTGATCTGCTGGCTGAGGGGTTAAGGCATTGGATAGCTGGCTGAAAGGTATTGGGTTTATATTTCACCTAGTTTTAGTTTCTTTTACTCTTTTTCATTCATAAGTATATTACATTTCTTTCATACTACTTATAAATAAATGCTACCTTTTGCATCTTTATACATTTTCATCATTTTATTGCGTCGTTTACGTGTTCAGAAGATGAAAACTTTAATCAACAGAAAAAATTTCTCCCAAAAAGTATATCTACATTCCCATTGACATGGGCTACCATAAATCCCATTGCTTTCGAAGCAGAAATTTTTCATCTTTTTTTCCGATGAAAATTCACTCTAAAAGAGTGTTCCCTCTTTCCGCTCAAATCGAGCGGAATTTCGCTCTTTTGATTTAGTGTGTAGACACGAGATAACGCTTTGCCAAAGTTCTAACGTAAACATTGCTTCATAATCTCAAATTGAGTTTCATTTACTTTTGTAGGATTTTCGATCACTCTATTTCTGTGCTTGATAGCCTATGGTATGATTAGGGATTCCGCCAGGATTTTCAGTTTGGGGGGAGGTGTAAAGTTAAAATTGGGTTTTGCATGGTTTCTATCGATTTTCGATCAGCTGCCGATTTTCGAGTTGTGTGACACAGGGGGTGATGTGGCGGAATCACTGGTTATGATCTATAGTGTGTAAGTATTCATAAAATCAAGTCACTGTTAACAGGCAATTTTATTCTATATCCGAAAAAGTAAATAAGTTATGTCACAAAACACTTACGTGCGACAAAAATTATATTTTGCCAAATTCGAAATCAGCACCCCCAAATTAGTAAAGAATAGAGAAAATTCTTCATCTTACGGAAAAAGTTTTAAAATGTTGTCTTGTGTAATATCTGGAATGAACTTGACAGTTGGCATCATTAGCTTACATGTTCACTTGATTCCCTTAATTACATCCCGTACGTAGTTTCCAATGTTAAAATTGAAAGCGTAACTTATTTCTCTGAGCGTGTCCTGTTATTCAAGTGTTGGAATGCAATTTAAAATATTTATGTAAAATTGACATTTTCACCTGTTTTAATCAAAATGAACGTTTGAAAAAGTGAATGGTAATTACCGACTACCTCAGATTATATTCTGAAGTTCTTATTTACACCCATTTTTCCATTACATCACAGAGAATGCTTCAGAATTTTGCACAATTCTTATACCTTTTGCAGGTATTGAAAGATGGAACCATTTCGAAACTTAAACGAGAATGTTTGTCTTTATAAACGCAATTTAAAGTTACATTGTGTTATTTCTCTCTTTATTAGAGTGTGCATTTTAATTTTTTACAGCTTTCGTGAGTGTAATGCTTATTATTATTTACTTGAGCTCTTTTTAGTTTTGGAACTCGTGCTTTTGGCCGAGAAGTAAGTTTTAGACATTAAGATTTTTTATTGGAACAATAATCTCGTGATGTAAAGAGTGCTTCCGTTGCCTTACAGGATTGGAGAAACAGCTAGAATGTGTATATAGTTGCAAACTAGGGGCATGTCTCTCTTCATAAGTCCCTCCAATCACTGCATTTGTACATTCACGAAGGAACGAAAGGGGGAACAGATATTTGTTACTTGTCCAGTACTGATTAAGCACAAAGTTTTGTGTATACTGTGTTGCCTATGTTCACAACTTTTCATTTCAGGAACTTTATTCGCTCGCTGTACAACTAATAATTTAATGGCACAAACGTAAACGGAACACAAAAATGTCATTATACTTATCTCGAAGCACGGTAAGAGACCGTAACCTCAGCTCTATCCATGTCCCAACCTTTAAATTCAATTTTCATTTCCTTTGGTATGAATTATGCACAAATTTTAAAAATGCTTGCACCAAAGATTCTGACGAAATACTATTTAGTCAATTTTTAGTGAGGCGGTGGCTGAGGGAATGGTGTTCGCCATTTTGAATTCTTATTATCTCAGTTACTATTTTGGGCAGAGACGCTAATCGTGAGAGCACAAACAATTCCAACTGGAATCATTTCGCTCTAAGGAATTGGGGATTACCATTTCCTTAGCCTTCCAAACTTTTAGGCTTGTTTTCTCCGGTATGAATTGTATACAAAAGTCAAAGATAATTGCATAAGTGAGCGCAATCCGAAATAAGTATCTCAATATTGGTGGAGACCATTGTTTCTCCAGAAACCATCAATTTAATATTTCAATTTATAATTGTCACAGACGTTAAAAGAGTACGTTACTTGGGAAGGGAATAAGTGTCATATTATCTTTCACAAATAAGACTAGTTTTCTGGGTAACTTGAACATTATGAATTCTGGAATACGTGTGTTATTATAGAATTAAATTATTATTATTATTGAGCACTAAATTCTGTATAATTTTGGAACTCTTACTGCATTATTTATGTATTAGTTAACAAGTTATTATGTTATTTTAGAGGATGTTATGCTCATAACATCTCTTTGTAGCTGAAGTTGTTATGTGCTAAGAAAGTGAAATTGATATCTTCCTGTAACTGCTATTACTTTGAACACGGGAAAAAGGTATCTTGCGTTTGAACTGGGAACATAATAACAGAGTACCATGACAAACGAAGCATTACGCAAATATGGTATTGTGTAATCAAAGGAGTGGTTATTTCACAAAATTATATCAGCATCCATTGTTTCCTGCTCAAACGCTAACAGCTTTTTTTATATTCCTTCTCTGAAAAACAGAGACAGAATAAAAATAAGAATGTGGCTTCACCATTATACTGAAAAAGAAAACAGAAAAAAAGCTTTGGTTTTGTAGGAAGAACGTTACAAGAGATTGATAGTATAACAGCAAATTAAAATAGACCACAATGCTCTCAATAAAGAAAATATTTTTCGTTCCTTGGAAAACGAAGTCATAAAATCTAACAAACAGAAGTCACGTCTCAGGAAATTAAATATTTTTCGGAATTCTTTCACTTATTCTTCGAAAAATTCCCCTTCCTTCAAGATAAACATAGATCAATAGAAATAAGACTATGTTTTTAGATAAAGCTTCGTTATTGTGTGAAATTAAATAAGTTATTCCAAGTGTATGTTTCATGTTTTCACAACTTTCAAATTATAATACAACAGCAAAATCCGATGTATGGATCTGATAAAAGTAACCCTTGAATTAGTAAAGAACTAAGTATATGCAATTCAAACCATTCACTCTGTACGTAAGTGGAAATATAACCCCAATACTGTCATTTGAATCTACTAGTTGGGGGCCATACCAGTTAGGACCTTTCCATTAATGTCTCTATCTTCCTCTAACAGAGCTTCATCCGTAGCTCAAGTAATGATACTGAATGAAAGGCGGTATTATAAAGGACGGAGGAAAACACTATTGAGAATTAATGCGTGGGATATAATGAGACCGTTACAAGTAAGTAGAGAAAAGATGCACTAAAACGGGAAGGTGTAAATTTACTTGACTATATTGTGCATAATAAGAAACTAACGAGAATGATTTTTGGCTCCAATGAGAGTTTGATCCTTCTACTATAGAAGGATATGATTAAATATTTCATTGCTGTTTTTGCTTCTCCTGGAAATTGCATTATTATTTTTTTTAAGACAGTTTTGTCCAACCCATACGATAAAATGGGGTAGCCATTTAAGTCAATAGTAAATTTCATTACACACGAAAATTGATTAGCATAAACCTATAGTCTTGGTTTCCGACTAAAGAAGCTACGAAAATAGTGATAATAGTAGAGGAAGATAGTGTTTCACTAAATAAACCACTGTGAAAGATCGATGAAAATGTAATTTCTGTTTTTGATAAGTAATACAAAAATTGCAAAATATTTTTAAACATTTCCAAAACAATGTCTTTTTTTTTTGTCGTTATATAAAACACTTTTAATTGTTTCCGAAAATAGCTACTATCGATACAAATGATGCTTATGCGCGAACAAACGTCTACGTGATATTTTGAAATAAAAAAATACGAGTACATTTTTTCGTATAACAGGAAAAATATGAAGCATAAAATATTCATACTTTGCACAAAAGCGTACTTTAGTCCAACATATCTTCGTGCAAAGTATCAATATTTTATGACTCATATTTTTCCTGTCATATATAAAAATGTACTCGTGATTTTTTTTTTATTTCAAAATGTCACTTAGACGTTTGTTCACGCATAAGCTTCAAATAGCGAGCCCCATTTTCTCCAACAGCTTACTTCTTGTAGTAGTAGTAGTACGACTATTAGCGTTGTCAATGTATTTTACTAACACCTCACAACGCATGGGTGCTTTCGCTACTTGAATATAAATTATCATTTAAAGCTAATTGAATTCCATTAACTATTGTTTTGTGTTCTCTTTTGCATGTTGAAAACGCGTTGAATTTAAAAACAAAGTCCAACGAAAATTTGATTTCGTTGATAGAACGTTTCTGTGACGTTTTTTAACTGTTATATTGAGCTATGGCATAAATTACGCTTCAAATGTGTATTTCTAAGCTAATTCCATAAAAATTGTAATTAATTCCATAAAATTGTGGATGGAACGAAATTAACTACGTTAACTGTTTTCAATTGCATGTTGAAAACATTAAATTTTAAACTACATTTCAACTAACATTCGTTCCTTCACAAAATGACGTGTTTTCAACTTTCCTTTTCAACTATGACAGATTTAGCTTCATATGCGCGTCTTCCTAAGGTGACATATTACACTTATTGAGAAATACAAATTTAATAGTATAGTCTTTTTGAAATGTATTAAATATTATTTATTTATTTATTGTCAACACAACAGGCTTTATAGCCCAATTAATGTGTCTATATTTACAGTATTGATTTACATACATTTTATTACATCTTTATATGCTTTGTAAGACATATCACATTCAATGCAATTCCTACACATTTCACTGTACACAGTACCTCCAGATTGGTGACTTCATCATTATATTAGTTTTGGCCTCTTTGCAGTGGAAGAGACCAGTATTGACTACACGAGTTTTTAGTGCCGGCCGGGTGGTCGAGCGGTCTGCGGCGGTAGGCTATCGACTCAACGGTCCCGGGTTCGAGTCCCGGCAGGGGCATGGGTGTGGATTTTAGCACTTAACAGCTAAAGGCAAATCGTGACGGGCCGCAGTCCAAAGTTACTAAACTGGCCCATATAAAGATAAAGTTTTACGAGTTTTTAGTAACGGGATACGAAATTGTAACAACGATACTAAGTCTGTGCAGTCTATGGCATTTCGAATTACTTTTCTAAGGAATAACAGATCACGAATTATACGCCTTTGCTCTAACGTCTGAAAATTAAAGTTTTTAATTATTGTACTGTAGTTTTCATAAGTAGGATCGGTCCGAGTTACTTTGTGGGTTAGACATTTCAGAAATTTGGATTGTATTTTCTCTAGTTGTTGCAAATTTTTTGTTGACAGGGATTCCAAATAGTTGAGGCATATTACAATTTGGAACGAACATAAATATAGTACATATTCTCTAATGTAGAAACATTGTTAAACTCTTTTCCCATACTTATTACAAATCCAAACATTTTAGAAGCTTCATTTGTAATATTTGTTATGTGGTTTTTTAACGTCAAGTTCTTATCAAAGGTGACACCAAGATCTTTAATCACATCAGGTCTACTTGGTGCATTCTCATTAATTTCATAATCCAACTGATAAATCGATTTATTTCCACTATAAACTAATACTTTACATTTCTTTTCATTGACTGGAAGTTGATTGATAGTGCACTATTTAGCAATGTTATTACCGTGTTTAGAATGAACTTCCACCGCTGAGTACATGATTGTCCACATTTTTAAAAACGGTGTATTAGTGTTTGTTTTATTGGTATTTTCATTGACTTTCTCATTTATATTTCACCGTTAGTTAAACGGCTTATTAACGTTTCGAAAATATTTTTCCATGATCCACTTTTGATGGTAAAACTAACGTTTATTCTATATGTTCATTTTAATGTCTGCAACCATTATTAAACGTCGGATAAACCGTTGAATATGCAACCGGATGGGCATATACAACGTTAAAAATATGTTTGGAAACACATGCTTTCATCGTTTACTTCTTGACGATGAATACCTTTATTCTTACCCCATGAGTAAAATAATTACCCCACACTGGTGGACCCACGCGTCTGGATTTGTGACGACTGCCGTCAAATCTATGCTCATGCCTTTACTTCAGATACAGTTTTCTTAACATAAACGGAATATTAAAAAGTGAGTTATTCGAGGGCTCCTGCATAGCACAGTGGTTAGAGTGATGAGCTACAAACGACGATTGGTGGAACTATTATACTATTATTTAATGTAAGTATATTAAAACAAATATTTGCAGTACTATTGTGTAGTGCTGCATTTAATCGTGAAATACAGTACAAATGGTAATATAGTGCTAGTACTGTAGTAATGTAGTCCCACTGCGTTACTATAATATCACTATACTACTATCGGTAGTGCACTGTAATGCTGCTATTGGGTTGGTGCGAATGGAATGAATGTTTTGATACCTGGTGGGAAACGCACCTCAGCAACACAAGACAGTGATAGACTGAGGTTACGCGTCTAACGTCACAAACTCTGTATATATCCAACAAACAGGCAGGGAACCTAGGCAGTCTCGAGGCAGGGTGCTGTTGAATAGGATCGTATGAAAGTGCACCATGGAGAATACACAATTGAGAACTTTCTTTATGAATTGAAACTGGGGCATTCTGCACAGCAATCCGCAAAAAACATTAACAGTTAATTTGGTACAGGAATGAAGAATAAACGCACAATTCGCCGTTGGTTTGTCAAATTTCTTTCCGGTGTCACAACATTGCAAAATGAGGTCCGTTGACACCAACCAATAACATGTTCACATGAGCTGGTATGGACGACGTCCAGGACGGTGTCCCAAATCACCTTTCCACCTACGGAAAGTGTTGTTGCTGGTATGGTGGTTTATAGTGGGAGTGATCCATCATGTTTTTCTCAGCCGAGGTAAAACCATCAGTGCAGATCGTTACAGTGATGAACTCCATGAAATGCACCGCAAACTTGTCCGCAAGTATCCAGCAATGGACAACAGACATGGTGTCCTCTTGTTGCATGACAATACTAGCCCACACGTCGCGCAAAGAACGGTGCAGATTCTCCATTAGCTGCAGTAGGAGAGGCTGGACTCTTCCCTTCCTCACCCGCCATATTCCTCCTATCTTTCTCGCACTGACTACCACCTCTTACGGCATCTCGATCACCTCTTGCCAGGGAAAACCATCCCTTATAATCGGATGGTGCAATATGAAGTTGAGGATTTCTTTGCATCGCAGACTCCAGACTTCTTTCGTTATGGAATTCATTCGTTGGCTGAGCGATGGCAACAGTATGTAGTAGCAGGCGGAGACTACTTTGATTAACCAAGTTTTAATTTTATTGCCCTATGGATAGGACGTACCTGGGGTTAGACATACCGTCGCACCGATTCAATAGCATAATACAATTGTAGTATTAATTTACTATAGTACGTTACTATCGTAGGGATCCCAGTGATCCACGAAGCATAAGAAATTGGACACTGAGTACGAGCCGTCTCATGCTCCGTACCTCCTCTGCCATGCGGCAGGTTTGTTTGCCCCTGCAGATGTTCCTTGGATATATCGCGAGAGATATGTTAGTTGCTGTTTGCTTTTGTTCGTGATCGGTCTGCTAAAGACGGGTATGTGAAATGCATTTATTTCCGCTTTAAGTATATCACATCTACGCGCGCGATAGGTTTCCTGTGTTACCATTTGACTATTTAAATACGAATTTAATTAATCCTGTTCGCACTGTGCATATTTTGAGACAAGAAATTAAATAGCGAATATGGTGATATATGGCGATGTCTAAGAAATTAATCCTTTGCGAGTTAACTAATAGACCCAATAATCGAGACAAATACAAAGATGAAATATGTCTATCAGAGCAGAATCCGATTATTGTTCTTCCACGGGGAGGTATAAACCGTGAGTCCAGAAATGCCAGAGTTCCAAACAAGAGTAAACGAAACTACAATCTGCAAATATACAAACATCAAACAATATTATGAAATTGTGGAAGATGGAAAAAACAAACATCTGTCAGCTACAGCAAACAAGAAAGTAAATGCACAATGGAATATGTATACTGCACTCTATAATATTATGCACACGCTCCTAAATTACGCGTCCTGATTTAAATAAAAACAAATTATTCAAGCGTTGAAGATGTGTAGCCAATAGGGTCTCACAATTCGTGAGGAGTATAACTTGAAGAACTGGGAAGTCTAGATTCAAATAAGAAAATTGCATAAGATCACGAAATTGGTTTCTTGTAAAGCTATAAAACATGAGGCAACGTTAATCGGCATTACGATGCAAACCCCACATCAAGCTGACTGTGTATTTAACACTAACCAATCGCGTTTTTAGCATTTGTGTATCTTGGGACGTTATCATATACGTTGTAAAGGTAAAAAAATAAAGCTATCCACCGTGCGACACGCACGCGCCGTGAGCTGTGCATGGGTATGTGGAGGTAGCGCTCCACATATTCTCGATCTACGGCACGAACTAAGATGGGGTGATATGCTCGACACCAAACTCGACAGACTTTACCTCCCAAGGTACCCAGGAATACCAAGGACGCTCTGTTAATCACTTTGATAGGAGGCTGAGTGCAGCTCAGAGTGACAGATATAGGAACACTGCGAGAAATAATCTGCAGTGTCCTGAGCGGGATTTGAACCCGGGCCACCCGTTTCCTAGTCAGACACGCTAGCGCCTGAACCACGGTGACTCTATATATACGTCGTCCTGGAGAAAAAATGCTCCTTTAATAGTATAATTCTTGCATTCCACAACACACCTTAAACATCCCAAGTTCATATTTAATCATCAGGTATAAACTATTCACCTTCATATAATTCAAAAGACAACAAGACAGTTCGAAAGACAACAAAGATTGATACAATCTCTTGACATGAACATTTTTTCGGCAGTACAAAATTATAACCTCAGAACTGGAGGAGTTTTTCAGGACCAACATATTAAGAACGGGTACAGCAAACTACATGACAGGGTATTTTTATTACAAAATAGCACTTTTGTTCCGTTCACCAGACGCGCAAGATAGTATATGCGTGGCGAAGGTGTGCAGTTTTCGTAAATGTAGCCGAAACTACTCTGCGCGTTGGCAGTTGTACCGTATATGTAGTATAGACGAGTGTGAAGAGGCAGCCGTTGTGCAGTGTCTGTATTATTTGAGGATGCTGTGCTCAGACCTCTTTGTTATGAAACCACATTATCAAAGAGTGATCAAGATATCTTGAGAGTATAATATTAAAGCGCGAAGGTAGTGCGATTACGTAACACGGGTTAGCTTTACAGAAAGAACCAAATTGCGTGCCTGTTTGGTATAAGGTAATCCAAGATTCAAATAATGACGTCTCGCGAGACGAATGACTATCAGGATGTTTCTTCTAGATCGAAACTCGGCTCATACACAGATATTCAGAATAATCAAGCTTGCCAACTAGCGAGTAATTTGGTAGCATCCTCAAGAACCACTACCCCTTTCTCCAAGTTGTTTTTTCTAGATGATATTCGGGGAGTTCCTCCCTATATCCTATTCGAAGTTAATATTCATCAACATGTTTCGAATCAGTTAGCTTATTTTCGAAGCTATACGAAATGCATTTGCTAATGAAATCTTCAAAGAAAATAGGTAAAGCAAAAATATTTTGATATTTTGATTTTGACCTGTTTCAATATTTTTAATAAAGTTTATCTTACATTATTACTATTAAAACTCTTCGGGTTGTTCGATGTATTCTTTATTTGACCAAACAGATCACCTGATAATGATAGAAGAATGAAACACAACAAATAGCGTGACCAGAGATGAAACGGGTCACCGGGTCAATCGGATCAAATTTTGGACGTGGTCTGGGCTTGGAGCCCGATCTGATCCGGTGAGACTGAAGGCAAAGGAGAGTTTTTAATTATGTTGTTGCGACTGAACAATGTTATTTTCAGGGGTGACCGATACCGGAGGTGTTACCGCCAGAGTACGAAAAATACGACGCCGACAATTCCCAGTTCATGAAGGTCCAAGACCAAGATCGAGTCACCGGGTAAATCGGATCAAGTTTCGGACCGGATCACATATGTTCGAGTCAGGGCGGGTCACCTGGTCACCAAAAGTGATCCAATGTCAGCTATGAGCTCGACAGAGAATCATTAGTAAAAATGTCAGAGGAAAATAACTTATTTTTATCAAAAGCTTGTGATATAATGAATGTTAAGATAATAAATGTTAGTAAACTGTTAGTAATTTTTCTTCGTTTACATTCTCTTTTAAGTGAAAGCAAATCTTACAGACGAAATTTTACAACCCTTCGACAAAGAATAACCCCGACATAACGTTATATTTTTCTGGTCCGTACAATACCAACATCTCCTCATCATAGCTTCAACTACTTCTTTCTCTAATTAAGATTTTTAAGCTGTAATCCGAATCTAAACGCTTAATTACTTGTTTGCTTCTCACGCAATCTTTGTTCGATACAATATAAGCTGGATGAAACTAAAAAGTTACAGTACTCTTTTTATTTCGAATTTGTTCTAATGGATCAGTTTCTTGTAAGGGAATGAATAATAAATTATAACACATATATTTTTTAGATTTGGACATAATCTATAGCAGACTAGTAATGATAGCTTGGTCTTGTAATCATTCATGTAGGCCTACCCATTTTCAAAACTGCACGTAATACAGTTTAGAAGCTGTGATGCAAAAAATGCAAAGATGCATAGCATACAACTTATAAGAAGGTACTAGAAATTGTACTGATTATAATTGAAACTAGACAGTTAGTAAAATGCAAGTTTGGAAGGAGTAAGATAAGACGCAAATCATAAGATGATAATGTATCCTTTAAGACAACACATTATTAGAAGCAACAGTACCTTTCATTCACTTCTATTCCCACTACAGTAAAGTATGTTACTCCTTGCACTTACTCTCACGCATTTGGTATGAAACCAGACGTAACTCTTCAAACACTGAATCGTATATTCTTCCTTCGTTTCTTCGTATATAATGCAATACAGCTAGTTGAGTTGTCTGTAGAAAATGTTACATATTTCTTCCCATTACCTGCTTCAGGTTTCTTGTCCAACTAAAGATTTAGGAGTGGAAGAAGCTACATGGCTTTTTTTTTCCTGTTTTCAAAACCGGTACTGGTGATAATTCGTGGAGTGAAACTTTTGGCCTGGGAGTGATAGCATCTAAACTGCGAACGCTTTCCTGTAGAATATGTCAGTTTTGAAATTACTATATTCACCTTGTGCCACATTCCTACTCCGTAATAGTAAAAATGGACAGAAACCTGGTGGTATATTTTATGACATGGCCATTCTGACTTTAACATACCTTCTTTCCCAAAGATGAGGAATAATTCGCATATTACTGTTCATACTTATTCACAGCTGAGATAAGGAATACACATTTTATGTGTAACAAAATTTAAACATATCTGTGAGTGCCTGGAAACTTGGATGTTTATTCAAATTTTTAAATCTTAATGTACAAAATTTACCAACAACTCTCTTCTGGAGCTGTGGTCTCTACAATAAGAGTGTTTCCATGTAGGCATACAACACATATTAATACATATTAACTCCGGTAGCGCCACTGCGCAATGTTTGCCAAATACACAAGCGGTACAGTACAATTTATATACCGGTACAATTTATGAGACTTTAAATTATAATTTCCATCGCTCTCTGACAAGGCAAATAGCCTTTGTATGGTCTTCGATTAAGGAACCGGTAGACCATCAATTTGATCTTCTATTCAGAAAAGAGTTTGTCTTAATATGATTAGTAAAAAATTCAAACAAAAATTCAAGTGATCAAGTGAACATCTCTGTGCCTAGAGGTTGCTAACATGCCAGGCAAAATCCATGTTTCAAAAATAATACAACGTCGCTTTGAATATGCTTTATTGAAGACAAAATAACACTATTTTGTTGATAATGAAAGTAACGCTTCTTGCCTGCTTCACTTACCATAAACACCAAGAATTCCACTGCTGTAGTGAAAGTTCCACTTTTCGTCGAAGGATCCTAATAAACCAATAATGTGTTAATAACGAATTCCCCCCAAAATTCCCCCCAAAAACTGTTACGGTTGTGGCAATTAAATTACGGAAAATCTACAGTAAAACCTCTGTTAACCGAAATAGCGCTTAACCGAAACACCAAAAAAAAAATCGAAAAAGATAAAATTTGAAATCCTAACAGAATAAGATAGAAGATTTTTTTAAAAAAACAGTAAACTTAGTTGTATAAGATGTTGTTCAACAGTAGAAGCATTTAAAGCTTTATTAAAAGTCTGTTATATACGTAATCTAAAACTGTATTTTTTATCGTTGCCTTCAATTTTTTCACTTTAAACTTTGAAGAAATACACATTTTATAAACCGAAATTTTGGTTATCCGAAACGACCTCCACCCCTTTCTTTCGGATAAGAGAGGTTCTTTCTGTTAAATAATTCCCTAATTGTAAACTACAGGATGATACAGAATATTTAGAAAATATTGCATCAAACAACGTCTGAATAATCTCTCTTTCTTGTAAGTGCTTATTTACCAAATTTTAATTACAGTACGACTGAGCGAGAAAATGGGAGATAAAGGCCTAGGAAGGGTTGAAGTTTATCATCCTGAGAAGCAGGCATGGTTACCTGGGTGTATTACTAACTGGGATAATGGTTCAATGGCTCAATACGTATGTAAAATGCTAGGATACACGTAAGTTTATGCAAAATTCTCTTTAGTTTAGTAGTTGTATGCATCTCATAGTATTCATTATTCACTTTATTATTGCTATATATTATTATTCAGTTTATTATTGATATACGATTGTGTTGATATAGATATGTATATCTTACTTGTCATAGAAAGCTAACGATACTTAAAATGGAACGCTCTCAAAAATTTTGCAAACTTGAATGTCCCAATATATGACATTCATACCAATTCAAATGTATGGCATTTAGATACATACTCTTGACTTCAATTGTTTCATCCATTATCCATATATTGTATCAATCTTTACGAGGTGTGTGCTACAGTGGAAGGGTTGATAGTAAAAACCGGACAAGGGAAAGAATTCACATTTTGGGAAGAGTTCAATTGCGTGAGTTCGAGCAACTTTAATTGAACGTATGTTTCTGGAAGGATTGATGATATCAATGTTTAAAAATCAGTGTTTCTACATAAACCGGATATGTCTAGCATCTTTCTAGCAAAAACTGAACATGTTTCAAGGACTTGTCCGGTTTCTGCTAGAAACATGTATATGACGTTAGGCCGCTTTAGACGATACAATTTCTCGTACGATCCCTCGTATGCATTCTCATCGGTTACATTCTTTGATCGTGTAAAGCGCGGATCGTACGATTTTTCATGCTATCTCCGATATGTTCTCTAAATAGAAATGGTCCTATTTTTCAGCGGATTTTTCGTACAATCTGTTACAGCGTCCGTACTGGCAATATAGCGTGCTTTCCTATTCGGCTCTTTGGTTATGGATTACGAGACAAAGAGAACATATTAATGTTATTACTTGATGCTGAAATTAAAACTTACATAATGGCATAATAAACTTTTACAGGTATAAAGATATAAAACAAAGTTTTTAAGGGAAGCGTAAAAAGATCGGTGATACTGCAGTTCAGCTACTTCTGCCATAGAGGACTGGCACTACCTCAAAATGCTACGTTTTGCATTCCTATAACCATAAAAGGTAATAAATACGTGAAAAATATGTTAAAAAATATAATGACAAAGTTCTGATGTGATCTAATATCTACTGCTTCTCCTATATATTGAGAATTAGGTTAACGTGATTTTCTTTGTTTTTCTTGTGCGTAGAGTCCGAATCTGCTGCTGGCATGATATGTATGAAAGGAAATAATGTAGAGGATACCTGTATATTTACAATCATATCCCCCCCAATGATTTTGATAAACATATACACTCTGTGCATCCGAAATAATGAAATACATTGAACAGTAATTACAGAAGTCGACATAATGTAAGTAGAGTGTCGACGTCAAGCTAGAGCTGTGCAAGTCAGTACGTGAGCTAAGTAATTAATCGCACGAACTAATTTTTATTCAGGGGTTAAGACAGCTGACTCTCCCTATTAACACCTATATACCTTGTGTAAAATGAGCCTATAAATCACATAAAATCTACATTACTCCTCATTTTTGTATTTTGCATGTATTTTATGCTTATAGGAACGTAATACGTAGCATTTTGAAACGTTTCCAGTGCTCTGTGGTAAAAGTAGTTAAACCGCAGTATTACTAATTGCCCCATATGTATAAATATAAATGAATATATCGCGATTTATATACTTTTGAAGTTCTGTGTAATGTCACATATCTTGTTAACTCAGGAATATTGTAAAAACAACACATATGAGTCCGAACTTATCACCGAAGACGGCAAAATTTTCAACGTTCTTGTGTGTCCGCATTGAAATATCTTTATTGAAGTACAGAAGTAAAGCTACGACACTTTCGTTACCACTGAAACCTAGTAGAAGTTGCATTCTCTTGGTAGAAGAATGTGGCATTAAAACAAACTGAGTTTCTGTTGTGTCAAGATTCATTGTTATCGATATTTTAATTCTTTTCTATTTTTAAATGGGCTATACTTTCACAAATATCTGTGGCATAATTACCCTAAAAGCCTGAGATGTGACAACTATAAACTCCAGCAGTTTCATCATTATCTCCTCGTATTCAAAATTGTACCGTGTAAAACACTATACAATATTGTATGATTTATCGTACGAAAAGTCTCGTACAATTGATTGTATACATTCTATCATGCGAGAGATCGTACGAGAAATTGTATCGCCTAAAGTAGCCTTTAACGTTGCCCTCTTTTGTTTAATAGACATATTTGTGTAGTAGTTGGCGTAATGTTTCATAGTTAAAGAAACGAATAAACGCTCAAATGAATCATATCCGAATGTGCAATGACAAAAGAAGAGAGAAAGTCAAGAGCAGGAAGACAGAGTAAGAAATTTCAAAGTTAAAGGTAAAGAACTGTTAAATATTCTTGTTATGACATTGATTCCATGATATGTTAGTGTCAATGGCTGCAGATTTGTTTTAACTTCAAATATTTTACCTATGATTGCCATTGCCCTACTAACGTAGTAGAAGGTCCTAAATAATAAAGTCACGTAGGAAAATTAATTGCGTTTGCCTAACCTGTATTAAATATAACGCAGTTTTGGAACTTCAGCCTCTCTATATAAGCTCATTGTTAACTATTATTATTAATAAAAGAAACAATTAACCCAAAGGTCTGTCCTCGTAAATGTTGAAACCGTCAGGATGAATCTATAACAATCAGTTATACCGTCTTCGGGCATTTTAACGTCGTGTATTTGAATATGTAGTAATATGTGTTTTAGTTATAAATTACGATTTTTTGTATGTATGTATTTATACAATGAAATATTTAAGACATGTGAAGTGTTCAAATATGTTTACATATAACCAACCACCTAAGAAATTGTTAAACATTGGAAACTTGTGTTCAGCTGTTTATGAGTGTTGCCGAAAAATGGGAGAAAATGTTATTTATGGAAATATTACTACATGAATTTTCTGTAACTTGTCTAGTAGATGAACTGTGAAATGTGTATATTATATGAATATTAGTAAATATTATAATGAAATTAAATACCGAAAATTATCTACAAGGGCTAAACTTACCCAAATTAGGACCTCCTTCGTTGATGACTTACTTGGGACACGTAAACAAAACATACCACAATTCTTAATAATATGTTCATTAAACACACAGTATAAGTTTTAAAATTTTTATTAAAGTTTGTACTACAGGGTGCGGAGAAAGTAACGCCTTTTTGCCGGGCAGTGTTGTGCAAAGAGTATACAAATCTTTATTGGTTATTTTTTTCATTATTAATAATATAATTATTCTATCGTTTTACAGTAATTACTATTCCTTATATTTTTTTAGGTTCCCTGAGGTAAAATACTGCATTGTCTAACAAAAGAACAACAAGTGCGATTGATTCAATTGTATTATGGAAATAAACGCACTGGAGCTCTAACAGCTCGGTTGTTAGCAGAAGAATATGGTATTTAGTAGGTGCAGAGCCGTACCATAACAAGCCATTTAAGAAAATTTTAAGATTGCTGGAAGCGTGAGTGATTCAAGAACAGGACGGTCATTTTCTACAAGTGCTAAAAAGGCAGCCCAGTGACGGGAATCGTTGCAGCGCACGAAACATAAATCATCTGGTCGTCTATCACTAAAATTGGGTATAAGTGCCAGAAGTGTTCGTAGGTTGATGAAACGCTTGAACATAAGGCCATACATACCACTTGTGTTACAGTCTTTGCAGGAGGGGAATACGGATAGGAGGGTAACATTCTGTGATTTTTTTTAAACATTTAGAGAAGAATAAAACTCCTCTCTTTCCCCTCAAAAAACTGGTGGTCTGATGAAGCTACATTTAAACCAAATGGACATATCAATCGTCGCAATTGTGTGTATTGAAGTGATAGTGACCCCCATGTTTTCTTGGAGAAAAATGTGAATATACCAAGTGTAACTTTTGGGCAGCAATTTCATAATGTCATTTAACCGCTCACACTTGTTGCTCTTTTATTAGACAATGCTCCATTGTACCTCAAGGAATCTCTAAAAATAATATAAGGATTAGTAATTACAACGATACAATAATTGTATTTCTCATAAGAAATGAAAAAAATGATTAAGATTTGTATACTCTTTGCACAACATTGTCCGACGAAAAGGGTGTTACGTTTGCTGCACCCTGTATTATTCATATAATACACACACTCTATAGTTCATGTATTTTCCACTATATAAGTTTAAAAAATAATCTCATTTAGTAATATTTTCATAAAACAAGATTTCTCTCATGTTCTGGCGACACCCGCAAAATTTCAGCGCCCACTGGTGTCTTTGGTGACTATATATTAAAATATTTGCATATTTCCCACATTTTAAATATCTTGTTGTTTATACATAAGGAAACAGGATGATTTACATCTAAAACACACATTACTACATTATTCAATTATCCTGTTACAATGCGCCATGACGGTAGAAGATTTTTATCGAAAATCTTACAATATTTACGAGGACAGACGTTTATATAAGTTTAAATTTGTAATCCATATAATATTCTACCCAGCTACACGAGTAAATAATTGAGTAAATGAACAAAATAATCTAACTGTCTTATGACTTGAATAAGCTTGGAGAGTTACTACATAGTCATTTGGTACCTAAGATACAAAACACTCACAAGAGAACCTTCCGAAATGACAGTCGATTTCGAAAATCAAACCAAGCTCAAATGAAAGCGCATCACAGGAAACCTAAGTGTGCCAATTCTTAGTCCCGAGTTTGAAGTCGTTCTAGACGTATATGGTCAAAAATGTCCCTAACTAACCTATATTTTAAACATTATTCAGTCCTTAAAAAGCTTATAACTCTGAAAGTATCTGGCATAGCCTTTTAAACGAAAAACGAGGTAGGAGAAGTGTAAATGGTGAATTGATCATAATACTTGGGTAACCATTGGAGTTCAGGAAATATCTCCACAGGGGTCCACATTAAAAAATTGAATGGAAAGTGTATTGCATTTTTTATCTTGTCCCCTGTTATTTCCTGAATATCACTAGTTACCCAAGTATCATAATCAATTCAACATTTACACTTCTCCTACTCACTTTTTGTTTGAAAGGCCTATGTCAAATACTTTCCAAATTCTGAGCCATATAAGGACTGAACATGTTTATAATATAGGTTCGTTGGGTACATTTGTGACCTCATACATCTAGGACGACTTCGAATTCGGGACTAGAATAAATCAGATTTGACACACTTAGGTTTCCCTTTGATGCGATTTCATCTGAGTTTGGTTTGATTTCCGAACTCAACTGTCACATACGGAAGGTTGCCTTGTCAATTACATCCATGTATAAGCAATTGAGTTAATAAATAAATAAATACATGAAGGTTTCACATTGTGCACAAGAACAATTTTCAACCCACAGTCATGGTATTTTGATTCAAGAGAGATATATGAGTTATACTTACTTATGTGATTAATTAATTTATTTATTAATGGGTGAGTGAATAAACCATTGGATGAATGTATTTAAAATGTTTTGTAATGCGTAGTGTTTTGCGTTGAACACTCCTTATACAATATTTCTATACGTAAGACACATGGCTTATATTCGCACATCTGAATCAACGAATTAATAACTGAATCAGTTTAATAACTGAATTAACGACTGAAGCCGTCATTATTCGGTATTCAAAATATTCCAAATGAATGCTCAGGAGTTGGTGAGCAAATTTTTTAAACATAGCAGAATCACACGCAAGAAACATAGTTGGAGTCACTCTGCCCAAACCTCCCTCTCTTCCATTGGAAAGAAGACTTAATTTTGAAAATAAAGTTCTGTTTCATATTAATATTAAAAATATATTATGACTTTTTCTGCCTCTATGTAAAATTTTCTTCTTTCCAGTTTTACAAAATAATGACTCGCCTCTTTCTGTATGCGCCCAGTCAATTATAAATAAATTCGTGGAAGATGACTACCACAAGCAGTGCAAATTTTGTTAATACTTGAATTCATATGGAACATTTCGAAAGAAAGAAACAAACATTACAATTAATCTCAAAACATAAAGGCGAAATATTTTTCGAGTAAATATAGTTCAATGGCGTTGTCAAAGCTGAAGCCAAGAAATATAACATTTCGTTGCATTCAAGGAGAGTTGTAGTTGTGATATATGAAGTGTTAAATTGACTTTTCATCAGTAATGAAATACATATTCATATGCTTCATAAACTTTCTTTATTATTATTTCAGTAAGCTATGGAATAAATAAAGTTATTCTTACGAGTATGAATATAAGCTTAAATCAGATCCGCAATGGATGTAATGTTGATCATCATTCCAGTGTGAAATGTTATTTTATTCTACGTATTTCAGTAATTTATTATAAAATTGTCCATCACTTTACAAACACATTTGACAAACAAATGGAAATAGACTTTCTAAGCTTTGCTCTTTACGCACATGTAACTTAAATATTTTGAAACTACATTGTGTTTAAACTAAATTTACTGTAGAAGACTTGTAAACACAAGGAGAATATTAACGATTGTAATCAATATGTTATTTTTATCAACATAAACATTTAACATTGTTGTACAAATAGCTGCAAGTGAGTGCTCCATTATTTCAACTACGTTTGACAGAACACTTAAATCAATTTTAGGAATATGAGTGTGTTTTAGAACTCAAAACAACTTTGGATTTTAGCATAGAAAACTAAAGATTAGTTTAGCTAAAGTTAATATACTTATTTTTAAATTCAATCTTTGTTTCTTTGCACATTGTAAGTTTTCTGTTCCTCCTATGTTCGATTTTCCTGTAATATACTGTACAGTACTAATAATTGTATTTCTTATCTAAATAGGAGAGTAGAAGATACGCAATTAATGATAGCTGGAAGCAACATTACAATTCCATTTCCCAACGCTAGCAGTTCTGTTATCCTTAAACTCTTCGAGAATAGACGAAGCAATTTGGTGAAGGAACTAAAAACATGCACTAATAAGAAGCATGCTACGATCCAATTAACATGTTCCAATTATGGTAATCGTTCTATTTATCAATATTCATTCTGTAATATGTTTTTATTTGCTAGCCAATTGTAAATGATGTTGACAAATGGTCCTTCCTTCCTTAATTGTAGATCATTAACCACCCTTTAATGGGCACGTTATTTATGAATTTATTGATGTAAATAGTCATATTAAGTTATCATAAAGATATTAATTCTGTACTGCCTATCATTTTACTTTTTGACAGAGTTACATTGCGGAATTTAAAACATATTAACATAGCATGTGACGAAACTTGGTTGACCAGAAGGAAATATCTTGGTAGGGGAAAAAGTATAGATGTAACGAGCATAAGTTTTCGTGACTTTTTCAGGTCTATAGGTCTATGAATCAATTAAGAAAATTTAGACAGAGCATCTGATGAAACTTGGTTGGCCAGATGGAAATATGTTGGTAAAGGAAAAATTATAGAGGTATATGATGCCAAATTCCATGACTTCTTCAAGTTTGTTCCATATTGTTGCTTACAATTTTTATACAAAAATTGAGGTCACCAGTTCTTCAAAAGTTTTTCCACATTACTCTAAAATGATGTACATACACTTAACAATTACAGTACCGTTTTGAATCTGTTTATATATATATACAGTATATATATATATATATTTCTTAATTTTTTTCTTCTCATTCATTCATTTTATATATATATATATATACGTTTTGCTTTTTTGTATATATATATATATATAGGCTATTTTTCTTTTTTTTCATTTTTTCTCTCAATATTTTTTTTTTCCTTTTTATTATAGTTAAATATAGTTAACACTGTAGAACAATAAGTAATACACATTTTTTTTGACAAACGGTATATCATTTAAAGTAATAATGGTGCAACTTTCAACAATACATTTGGATACAAATGTATCCACTTCAATATAATGTTATTTAATCAATAGCAATTCATTTGTGGCCTTGTTTAAAACTGAAAACTCAATGGACAACTACTTAAGTTATTTTTCTAAAAAGAATTTGGACTGTGCAAGGATATTTCAATGCCGTGTGCCGTTTAAGAGTCTAGCAAAGTGGCTCAGGCTATAAAATTTTATCACGAAAAATGCTATACATTTATTTATTGAATACACAAATACAGCCTTGTCCATTTTACATTGGACATAATAATACAAGGAGCGAAGGAAATAACAATTAACTAGAATTAGACAAAAACAGGACCAAAATAAACTTAAAACAACAAAACTATGCGTTTAGTCGTTCAATAACTTATCCCAAATAGGTACTGTATCTTCAAGTGAAATCAAGTTCACTGGACATCCAGTAAATTGTGGGATAAGCTATAAAATAGTTACCTTTCAATTACAGATAGTATCGGGTGTTGAAGAGAAAACTAGTGACTACATCATGTATTCCTCGTAGGAACCTTGAAAAGTAGATGAGGTAAAATAACTTATCATATCTATTTTTCCCAATTTCAGTTTTATGAAGAACCTAAAATCGGCCACTTCATGACAATATCCACAGAACGAATGATTAATGTTCAAATTACGAACACTGGGAACACTAAACCTAACTATTGCGAGGGAAAACGTTTAAAACTCTCCAGTTCTGAAACAACAGTATGTGTAGCTATAGACCATATAGATTAACAATATTTTAAGGCGGTGGGACAAACAAACTTTCTAGCATATGATAAAGCCAAGAGATCACTAATCTCGACATATTCGCATAGGAATCCTTGGAGAAGCATCACCTTTCGGTTGTGACTATAGCATGCTCTTCAAGGCTAAGTTTGGAATCTATAACTTCTTAATAATAGTGTCTCCAATTCTTTGACGTAATCGCGTGAGCGACATGTTGTACAGGATTTAGTTTCAAGTCTGATTGTTCAATCAAGAGATAAATGCATGAATATAAGACTAAAGCCCACTGAAGCGAGATTTGAACACGGGTTGTTCAGTTAGAAGTCCAGCGTATTAAGACTGAACTAAACTGCCAGTGAAGAAAGCGCTACAACAAACATTCTAGTAATTTATGTTTTTAAGGAACACATACAAAGGTACTAATAACTTTCGAAACCTTGTATACTTTACCTAGAATATCAATTTGTGCAGTTATAAATAGGTTTCAAGGGTTTTGTTTTAACACTAGTATTTATCTTCTTGAGTGCGTGTTCTTAACTATATTAGAATTAGGAACTTCAGTTTGCGCTTCTTACAAGGAACACTTGCCAGGTGTCAGAGCCCGATTTTGATGAAAATTCTTCTATAAGTACAGTGCCTAGGTGAACATTCACAGCCAAAATTATAGGTACTGTCGTCAAAAAATAACGACAGGGGAACCCGAGAAGGATGGAACGTGGAGATCAAGTAAATAGAATACAAAGTAAAAAAAAAGTATTTTCTTTCATAAACTGTTACATATATTGAAAACAAATAGCTAGTAATGATTACTGGACAGAAAGTGATACATGCTGGATGATATGACGACAATGACCGCCATCTTGAAAGCGGCCATCTTGAAAATGCTTCAAAATGTTTAAATGTTAAGTGGGTCATGTGATATATCAATCTGTGCTGGAATGTTCCAAGAATCCCAATGAAGAAGTACGTAACCTGCATACGAATTTTCATCAAAATCGGGCTCTGGCGAGTGTTCTTTTTTAGAGATAATTATCACCGTTTTAAAAATAAGGAACTCAGCAATCAACGATGAATTACCCCATAATCATATCAACGTATTTAAAATTGCGTTCAATTGCATTACGAGAAGTTTGTTTACTTACGTAATTGACTCCTTCCACTTCCTTTTCTAGTTTCGGTCCTTTGAAAACAGAAAAAAGCAGCGCGTGTTTCTTTCATTGTAATAATAATAATTTGGCACAAAGCACAAAACCCGAAGGAGTTATTGAATATCGAATACTACAAACCTACTGTTACACACTCGTTTGTTTAGGCTGTAACATGTCGGGTTACCATGACGACCTCCCGGATCTGAAGAAGGCTTTTGTCGTCCATAAAGTAAACGAAATCACTCGGTGCTTTTTCAGGATTACTGAAAATAAACGCAAATACTAATATTCATCTGAAACACTACTGGATATATCAATGCACTTTCCCAATTTTTTAACAATCTAAGACTTATAGCTTTCGAACATCACTCCAAGATCGTACAAAAATAAGGGACCAAAAACGAAACCCTATGGATCACCAGATAAGACTGGTAACCAAGGTGAAGAAGTATCTTAAATACCATTCTCTGACAGCTAAGTAACACCGAAGCAATACAAGAAGAGAGTCAATAATGTTAAATCTAGTTGACAATTCATGCAGCAAATGTTCATTACTTATTAAATCAAATGTTCTCTTAAGACCGAAGAAATAACATCATGCTGAGAACTATGAGCAAAAGTTTCAACAGCATGAGTCAGTAATACGCCAGATTAGTAATGCATGGTGTACCAGGAAGGAACCCAAGATACGATTGCTAAGTGTATGGAAAAGTTGCTCGTAGGATACGATGCTTTCCAATCTTACCACAAAGTAAAGATGGTGTTGAAAGATAGGAAACGTGTCGATAATTAGCAGAGAATTTCTACCATCTGATTTGTATATGGGCATGATATTAGCCATCTTCGACAGGTCCAGATAAGTACCTTCAGTAAAACACGTATTAAATATGTGAGAAAGTAAAAGCAAGAGACGGAGCCATGGACTTCAACATAATGGAAAGCATATTATCTGTTCCAGAAACATGTGGTAAGCATAGAGATACATGAGTAGTTGGTAAACTTTTTACAAGTCAACCAAGATATCAGCCAACAGTGAAGAAGATAAAGGACCAAAGAGTAACCCGATTCGAGGGTTGAGCAAAATTACTATAAAAGAACTTATCGAATGTTCCTGTTCTACTGTCACGTGAAACTGAAGACCCATTATACTGAGTATCGATGACGACACAACCTCTTATCTCTAATACGTTTCCAGTAACGTCCGCTACAATGTTACTTATATTGTAGTTATATTATTTTTACCAGTTGTTGAGCATACAGTCTGATTTTTACATAAGGTTGTTAGAATACCGTTTCCACAATTCCCAATCATATTTATTGTGTTCTAATACAAACTTGAATTCATTGTCAAACCACTGCGGGAACTTTCTGCTTCTCTATTTTTAGGGACAAATTCTTTTAGAATAAAATGTACTATATCAGTAAATATTTCTACACATTCATTAATATTACACGCAAGAATCGCTTCCGAAGAGAGATTCTCAGAAGCACAACACATTTCCGTTCACGGGGTCTTGTTCTACACTGGTATATTGTGTTTCTTACATTTGTTATTATAAAGACGAAACACACGTCAAGTAAACATTTTCAAGATGTTATTTGCAGAAGTAACAACACATTCACCGATGCTTAAGACTAGAAAATCCAATTTGCAATTCTTCCCTGTATGATAGTTGCCTATAAACAACGAACTGTATGTTGTTGCCTTTGGGGATGATGCTAAAAAATGAGTTAATCCAATCAATATCAAGATTAAAGTGTCAGATGAAAATGACGTCACGAAGTACGCGCAGACCAAGTATATAAAACTGAGTCCAGACAAAAATAGCTTGTTAGAGCATGTAAAAGCATATTAAAGTACCTTCTATTTTAATACCTAAAATGCTAATATTGCATTGCCTCTCAATTCTACCCAGATAATCTCATAGTTTCTATTTAAATCAGACATGTGCTTACTGAACAAACGTTGATTCACTCCTAACATTACACCACCTGCACCTGTAGGTAATAATTTCGAAACATATTAAAGTACTTTCTTAGAGAAACTTAGCTATCTGTACTCCATTATGTAACCACGTTCCACTGAAAACGACACAATGTACTTGCTTCAATTCACTTATCATATAAACACCATTAAAAAGCTTGTATCCTATTATGTTGGACAATTTGATGTTTTACTCTAACGATCACTAGTTTGCAATTTCTCTTTGTAATTTAATGTCGTAGAATAGGCTTGTGCTTTAGAATATTCTGGGCAATAGTGCACAAGAAAACATGAATTAACAACAACATATGCTACGAATACTCCAGAAATCACAAATTTGATCAATTCTCGAAGAATCACTAAACATACAATAAATTTGACAGTAATTCGGTTAGTTTCTCGTCGAATAATAACAAGTGACACAATCCAAATCGAAACTGTAGCACAGTCTTGGATGTTTAAAATCTTTATTGTTTATTTGTTGATTCATATCTTCTTTGTTTTTTGTTTTTATAAAATTCTTTATTATACCTAATTTTATGCAAAACGAGGACTGGACAATGTTTAGAGGATAAGTCAAGGGCTTAAAATAAGTATAGCAATTAGTTTTGTTCATTTTGCAACACCAATACAACAATATGAGAAGGAGTAATTAATCAGAAACATGCATAATTAAAGGGTGATTATACCTACTTGCAAAGTTGCCACTTGGAACGTCAAAATCAAGAAATTTGCTTATTAGGGACTATTAAAAATACAATAATATGTAATAGAAGGTTTCGTGGTCACATTTGAGTTCAGAAAAAAATGATAAGGAAAATGTATGTTGCATAGAGTAATTACAGCCACGTTATACAATCATAATAGGCTACAATCGTCTACGTAGATCTTTTCACATTTTTTGCCAACACTGTAGATTTATATAATTATTTATTCAAATACTATACTTTTTGATCCCAGTTAGTAGAAACTCGCAAAGATACAGATCTACGAACAATACAAAACAAAAACAAAATTATTATGTGCCTGAAGTACTAAAATATTACTAATGTGTGTCACTTGATATTAGGCTTACCTCTATTCTTCCCCTGGAATTCCAAAAAGTGAAATTGTTCAGAGCTTTAGCTTTCTTATTCATATCTTTCAGCTTGTGGGAAGAGAAGGAAACCTCCGGATGTTCCTACCCCCAGAATCATTGGAGGTTTTACAGCTTCACCAGGAGACTGGCCATTTTTAGTTGCCCTCTTAGGTGGACCCGAAGAAGTATTTTATTGCGCAGGGGTCTTAATCTCCGACCAATGGGTACTTACAGCTTCTCATTGTGTTGGCAAGTAAGTAATTATATGAGTACTCGACATTAACATCAACAGATAATTACTTTGAATTTCTTTCATAAGAAACAAAAGCAAAGAGTGTAACACTATGATAGATTCATAGTTTCGAATTGTAATCTCCTGTCAGGTAGGAACCAGCAACTGTGCGTTCATCATAGTTTAACATTCATTAGAATTTATTTTGTTGAAATGAACTATATTAAATATGTAGTTTCCAAACTCTATGTCAAGTTGTGTATAGCTGAATCCTATTTAAGGTGTATATTTGTGCACCAGTTTTTATAAAATGAAAACAATTAGTTTCAAATATAATTATATGCACACAGTTTATGTATTTCGTGGAGCAAATGCATAACGTTTCAGGGTGGCTAAAAGTTTTAATAATTTAATTAAGTTATTATAAACGAAATATTGCTGTGAGTTGGGAATGGGAAAAGTAATCTTACAACAAATATACTTTTATATGACAAATTTTGCTCGAATCAACAAACATCCACGCTGCAGGAAGGATTCGAATCCGCAATCTTGGAGACGCTTACCTAACGTCTCAGACTACAAATTTTGTATATTGTTGTGTTTGTATTATATGATACGGTAAACATATTTTGAATGTTATGTATGACCAGGGAGAAAGGATTTGGGAATCAATGTATGATAGGAAATAAACTAAAGAATCAATATTTATAGCCTTACTTAGATATAAATAATATTCTAAAAGTGGTCTATTAACTACTTACCGTGAATTGTTGTAATCAATTTGACTGTTCCATTTTTTGAAAGAAAAAAAATCCTAGGTTGTATTAGTATTTAGTAAAATCAAAACAGAAATTGATATATTGTTCGAGAGTAACCATACAAACTTTTCACATGATCGTAAATATTAAAGTAAACAAAAAATCTGGGATTGTATTGCATGTTACAGGTCTGCGAACACATAGTAGATCCTACGCTTTTAGATACACTAGATTCAAGTCCAAACGTCAGTGTTGTTAACTAATGTTTTACGAATAGCACTGATTACCTAAATTCAGTAGTTTCTTAGCTGAATGATATTTTAGAGTTGCCAATAAACAGTTTGTGCTAAAGTAATGCACATTTCCATTGTTCACCTTTCGTTTCTCACATCTGTAGTATTATTAAAAAACCTTTGGTAAACCTTATTGCTATATGGACTAGTCTAGTAACTTTGGACTGCGGCCTGTCACGACTCGCCATTAAACATTAAAATCCACAACCATGTGTCTGCCGAGACTCGAACCCGGGACCTTCGAATCGTTGGCCTACCGTCGTAGACCGCAAGGTTACCCGGCCGGCGAACTCTAGTATTATATATTAAAGAGTGAAAAATATTAATGGTATCTGTACCTACAGAGGCTTGGTGTACAGAAAAAATTGGAAGTTGCCTCCATTTCAGCTTTGGAAATCTAGTATTATATCGAAAGATGAAATGGAAGCAACTTCCGATTTTTTCTGTACATCAGGCCTCTGTAGGTACAGATACAATTGATATTAAAGAGTGAAAAGTATGTGACTGGACCGGGGATCGAACCCGGGACCTTTGGGTTACCGTCCCAATGCGCTACCAACTGCGCCACCCAGTCGACCCCTTTTCCACTCACACATCTTTCACTCATGCTGTCGATGTTCTCTCTCGAAACCATCTGGAGAGTACCACAACTCCTAGTTGTGCTTGGACTTTCCTGTGTCTCATAACGGTGAACATCTCACACGGAAGAATTAATATCGAAAGATGAAATGGAGGCAACTTCCGATTTTTTCTGTACATCAAGCCTCTGTAGGTACAGATACAAGTATTATAGTTCATAAATTATAAACATTTAAAATTGAAATTATTTATACTTTCATTTCCGTTAGACAGTGATATCCATTTGACAGAGTGTTTTACAGTTCCACATGCTTTACAGTGCTTCACACCCCGAAACGTGGTCAAAATTAAGAAAACAATTATAACGTTTGAAATATCGTTTATGATATTTTGTTGATGAATCAAAAGCATGAAAGGTAACAAGGGAAACAGTCGTTTGATGATATAAGTTGTTTATAACATATAAGCGTCGTTTAGAAATCACTGCCGCTTTCACTATCTTGTACACTGTTGCCTGGCCTTCGAATATCTAAACATGTATCACCATTTGACACTTCAGGACATTATATGGGACAATACATTAGGAAGAAAGTGTTTATGTGTTCTGTGACGTGGACGGACGAGACTTCACTGAGAGAAATTTCCTGCTAAATTTAATCGTAAACTACAACTGATTTGTGGACAGCTGGACGAAAGTAGAATTTAACATTTCGCTTCATGTTAAGTTTGTAATGGTTGTTTTACAGTACATTCCGAAACCAAATAATGACGTCATAACGAAGAAGCAAATATGCATTATGTAATGTGTTTTTCTCATTACTCCTTATGGAAATAACACAAGTACAATGTTATATTGTCATTATGATACGCAATGATCCCAGTACAGTAATGATGATTTAGCAGTACGTAATGTTGAATTATCCATATGCAGGAAAATTTACCCTTCACCTTAACAGTATCTAATGTTATATTATCCCTATACCATGTACTTCTAGCATTGTGAGCATGGGAATTTTACAGTACGTAATGTTATATTAACCGTATGTAATAAAACGTAGAAACGTGTTGACCGTCAAGAAACGTTAACGAAAAGTTTTAAACTGTCTATAGTTTTGTTAAGTCTGGAAAAACCAACAGTTTCAATATCAGTAAAACGGATACTGTCAGTGATTCCGCTAGTCCCCGTCTCCTGTAGAAGCGTGTCACCTCCAAATCCTCGAGAGTACCCATCCGGCCTTGAAATTTTTACGGTGAAAGATCGATATAAATCATGCAACACTACAATTAAACTCTCCCAATTTTGACTTTACATCCCCCCGAAAGTGAAAATCTGGCGAAATCCTTGCATACTGCAGAGAACAGATAACAGTTCATACGGAAAAAAATAATAAAATGATACAAGCAATAAAATGATCATGGACAACTACTTGCTATTGAAACGAATATTGCCACATTGAAGGATTTATGCTTTTACAAGACTTGCCAATACTATATATAGAGAGTTTAAAATTTTTAGTTAAGAGTTATATCTTGATAGTTAAAACGTTTCTACTTACCTAAGAAAACTGGTAGATACTCCTCAAATTTCCGCACGGTTAATATACTAACTGTTTCGTCATCAATATTGGGATTTAACAAAGGATTTTCGTATTTATTTTAATGAGACCTCTCGTTTGAAGCAGCAGTTGCTTGCCACAACTGACAAGACAACGGCATAAACGAAGCGAACGCCACCACTGTTAAACGGTGAAGCCAGAGCCCAGATCTTTTCCGCGTATAGAAAGACAACGTAACAGCTTGTATAGAAAATGCCACTAAGCATGTTATGATGTCCTTATACCTTCAAAACAGACATTATAGTAATGATATTTTAACATTACATTTTCTCCTGCGAAATGTAAAAATATGCATGCATAATGCTCATTTACCACTAATGCTTTCATGTTTTAAAAAAACCGTATCCTAAGTAGTTTTTGTCTGTCTTCGGATAATTTGCCAGCTTGTAATGTTATTTTAGCTAGTTCGATAATTGGGAAGGACGTCTTCATATTTTCTTCCATTACGGTACTTGTCAAATTACATTACGGATATAAATGAATCCACTCTCAACGCTAATTCACATGTACTATTGTTAAATCACTTTTCTCACGAAGTGAAATGTTGTTTTCTATAAACGACTCAGGAGATCATACAATTACCCCGTAGTTTATCCAGAATACGGTTAAATACAACATTCTTCGGTTTTTATATGCTATTCCTACTAAAAAATCTTGTCTGTTTTTTCTCAGTGTTGACATAAGCAGATCAGGGAAACTAATATAAAATGAACAATGTCTTCATTTTAGGAGGATCTAGATTTTTTTTTGCAATGAGTTCGCCTGAAACACTTCAAGTCCTTATTTCTACATTCCCTAGTCTCTTCCGGTAACTGTGGATGGACGAAGTTCCTCATTAAGACCAGTACCTTTTGCCGATTCTTTGTAAGATCGTCGAACTGTGGTAGTACCATTTGTCGTTCCCCTTCCTCCCGGTTTCACTTGGTCAATAAGTGAACAGAACTTTTCTCTGACTTTGTATGCTTTCGTGAAGCGTGGATAAACCATAATGGTGGCATGATATATTAACCTTTTCACCTTTACAGGTTGGATAATGTTCATCTCCTTTAAGGGCTGCCTTACAAATTTTGTCCTGCCAGTCGGCATGTTTGCGTACACGTTGATTTTCCACAAAATTAAAGTTTTCAAGTGCTCAATATTTTTAATACAAACTAGATATATCTCGTGTTATGTCCTATATTATTTCTAGCTTCTTCTGAAAGCTTTTTCACAACAAACAGCAGGATATGACTTAGTCACGTGCTGACATTTCACGGATAAATCACTTCTACTTTTCTTTGCATGTGTGAAAAATTGCTATTTTCGTGAAGCTTTTACCCATTGCAACTTTATTAAGCATGAACTTTCATTAGAATCACGTTAGTAAAGCAGTAAACAACTTTTATCAACGCGCTTAAATGCAATCTTACCATATTTAGAGCAATATAATGTTCGTTAGTTAATTCTTATGCTCAATTACCTAATGCTGTCACCTGTTTGTATTAATGGATCTCTGAAGGGGGAAGTGACGACAGGGAAGTGTTTCTTCCTCTTCAACAACAATATGTAGACTACCATCAGGAATAAAAATTATTACGGGTCTAATTTTGTAGGTCCCGGTAAACACTGTTTTTCACTATATTTTCCTTCTTAGTGAAACGTAGATGTTCCTTGAACACTAAAGCATATTCATCAGTTCTATCGTATAATTAGCTGGAGGTACATGGTTTATGATCAAATTCTTTTTTCCAATAAATATATTTACTTCTACGGCGGAACTTGAGATATAGAAAGTCGCTTGGAACGCACACCCTGCAATTCTGCAACTTACTGATCCTGAACAACACGACTGACGAGGGATACTTTAACTATGTAATCGTTTTCGCACTGCGTCTTATCTATCTACTAACGTAATCACGAAAGTTTTCAATTTTCAGAAGTTCATTTTTGACATTTTGGCGACGTTTTCGAGATTCTGTCCCGCTGTTTACCTTTTTAATTACGGAAGTTAAAAACCAGGTGAAAATAGTCTTGCCTCTATATGAAATGCTCTTCCGTACTTCATTTATCTTACCAAATTACAGAACTTGGCTGCACAATGGAAATATCGACCCTACATACTCCTGAAAAATATGCTCGGGCGTATTCAGTAGCGAAATAAAATACTTTGGCTATCACGATCTCCAACAGTATGGTGGCTACATCTACAGCGATTTGTTTAAGGATCATTTTTACATGAAAAGTTTATTAAAATCAGAATTCTTAATTTGACGTTTCTATATTTAATAAGTTTCCTTATCTCCTATGTGTTGCACTTGCCACATCCATTTTATTATTCATCATTTTAATACGAATATGTTATTTTATGGTTGTGGGTTTATTTTATATAATACAAATAATAAAATTGAAACACTCAGTTCTCATTAGCTACAATACAATCAATATCTGGTTTTGAAATGTATACTATTACATTTCCTCATTTTACGAATTTCCTTTCATTTTTATATTATTTTTACCTTTATTTCCATTTCCCTACATGCCATTTCTGTTCTTCGTAAATAAGTTTTCTTAATTCTATGATAGAAAACCGGATCCAATTTATGAAGATTATTAAATAAGTTAGCGCTCTCTTATTTCTTTATTCTTCTAAGGGAAATTTTAAGAAAATAACACAGAGCACGAATTCCAATAAAGCATGCAATCGTCTTTCATCTAATGATGAAATACTAGAAAGAGTTTTCTTATTTCTTTAATTTTCTTCTTCACCTATTTCGTGATATTTTGAGATCTTTAAAAGATAAGATGCACAGCAACATAGCATCAGTTAAACATTAACTCGAATGAGAGCAAGAAATGAGCTTTGTTAGAATTTCCAGCTTCTTGGACATAATTGCTGCCGCTGGAAGATCACGAGACGGAAAGTCCAAACTAGAATTATCTGCTAGGTCTTCCTTACATTTTGAGACTCCTATTTTCCAATCTCGTTTGCTTTATTTCTTCCATTAAGCATCAGCATTATTAAGAGAAGCATGAAAACGAGATTAAAGGAGAGGAAATAGTATTTTGAAGTTATTTTTTTAACTGAAATTTATCGTTGAAGAAGGGATAATATCAGTATTGGTGTTTATGCTGTCGACCACTTAATATTACTTTTTAAATTACTACCTAGATATACTACTAAGAAATTTAAGTTTGCTATTAATAAACAATTACAATTTGTATTACAAATATGCTCCTTTTGTAATACATAAAAACGAACACAGAGAAAACAGAAAATCCAGTTTTTGTTTAGAAAATAAAAACTGTTGTTTCGTAACATTGCCTACTTTCTGTATTTGTATCAAATTATTTGGTTTCTTCACAAATTGCTCATAAGTAATTTATAATCAATGGAAGTATAAAGTTTATCTATGCGTATGATGAAGGATAAAAATGCAAAGCATCCACTATTGATTTAACTGCATTAAATAACTTCCATTGAATTTAATTTTATCTGTCAACTTTAGATCAGATCGAATGGATGATGATGGAAGAATTAATTGGTGGAATGAAGAAAGTGGGAAAGGACGAGAGAACGCTGAGAAAACCCACGCATACGGATTTTCTTCACCACATAGCACAAGTTGAGATCGAATCGGAGACCCCACAGACAAGAGGTGAGCGCTCTATCACTGAGCGACAGCGTATCCAAAATAGCTCTCATACTTTATCGAATATTGTCATAGAGTGTTTCCAAATTGATAGTACCATTTTGGGACTTAAACATCTATGCGAAATGAACTAAAATTTATCTTAGTATACTTAAACCCTAGGATATATTGATTACAAAGATGTTGCCCGGAGAAAAGAGGCAATTGTAATTATAAAAATTGCAATTGCTTAGGAAGAAAGGAAGACATAGACGTCAGTTTGGAAAGAAATCTGAGCCAGAAAAAGATTTTTTTTTTCTTTTTCGAACTTAATTACGGTGTATACCTCCTCTGAAACCACTTCATTTATCATGTATCGACGAAAGTAACATAGAAGTTTTCTACATAACTTTCCTTTGTAAAATATACCATAAATAAATAACTCCATATCTTCCTTCATTTTCAAAATTATTATAAGTTGGGTAGTTGCCTAATTTCCATGACTAACTTCAGTAGGGAACACCACATCTTAGTGAATTTTACTTTAGTTTTTACTGGTTAAGATATTTGAAAAGGAAAACTATCTTAGTAGCGTTTACAGCGCCGCAAGTTATTTAATTAAAAAATGATTTTAATAAATAAATCAATTCAACTAAAAGAAATCAACAAAAATTATTTTTAAAAATCGTGATTTTTCAACCCTTCACTGAATTATATGTAGAGAACTACTCGCGTCAAGATCAGCTCTTACTAATGTTATACAAGTAATCATTAAGTAATCACATTAAAACCAAACCTTGTAACTTTAGACTCTTGTGTGAAGCAAGACATTCTGACCTACTTTTACTATTATAAAGCTTGGCAAACTAAAAGTTTTAATTTAAATGATGTACTCCATTTTTTCTAAGAGACGAAAAAGTGAGTGTGCACAATATTTAAGAAATTGTTTAACTTGAACAAGTGTCATGAACTTAATGATGCCAACGATGTAAAAAAATAGTAGTTATTGACAAAAAGGAAGGAAAAAGAAATGTATTTGTGGGTTGCTTTTTTAGCTACGGATAATGTCGATGTCTCCAAGTACTAGTCAGTCTTACAAGCTAGAGGTGAAAGCGTCTTTATAATCAACCGAAGAACATTTTCAAACATTTCACTTGCCTAGTTTGGCTACTCATTTTAAACAATATTTCTTGGTTGACTTTGAGTCTAAATCAACAGGATCAAAAAATCCTTTCATCTTTAAATGTTAATCAGATCAGAGAGATCTCAAGATTATTAGAAAGGAGGAACTGAATGATATTGAAAGTGACAACTTTGAATCATATACTGAAATATTTGAAAATATCTAGGATTGCCATTTTTTCCGTATTTTTCATGTTTATTACCAACTCCACGATTATTAATTGTTGTGTGAAATAAATATTCAACGTAATAGTACTAAACGTCCTTTCGTTTTGAGGTTTCGTTGTCCTTTATTCAATCTAGAATTTTTCATTCTATGCTAAATGTTAAAAATGCCTATTTATTTTATGTTTCTATCTTTTCCCTAATTCTATTGGATTTTTTTAAAAATCTCTAAGCAGTGTTATACATTTTCAATTTAGGTAGACTGTGTTAAATGTCCACAAGAATGGTACCTGTGCTTTGTTAAGCTATTTGTGCTTTCATAATATTTCGTACAATATTTTCCCCTAAATCTGGATTTTATTAAATAGTGGGTTTATACATCATTTCGTTTTTCGTAGTGTCAAACGTTTTTATTTGACATTTATCTGGCATGAACAGAGGACAGGAATTAATCATAATATATGTTCTTGCATTGTCTTTGACAGTCTGTCAATGATACGGTAGTTTTTCGGATCCACGTCTCAGATAATTTCCCTGTTTGATTTAGAGAAGTCATCTAGCGAATTTTGAAACGCAATTTCAATATGAAAGGAGATTCCTCTTTGATTGTTAGAGGATAAAAATTGGAAGCCAAGTCAGCAAGAACAGTGGAATAGGGGCATAGGCACCTCCAGAAATTTAGTCAGGAGGGGGCAAATTCAGAAACGACCAGATTCACCATATATATATATATATATATATATATATATATATATGTATTCTCAGAAATGCTTATAAAGCGTAGTGGTTGCATAAAAACATTTCCAAAGTAGTTAAGGACATTTCCAAAACTTTTTCGCATGATAAATACGGGAAAATTAAATCCTCTTTTTATGATATTTTCTACAAAAAATGCTTGATCAAAGGAAAAAAAATCCACGTACATTCATTCAATTCGTAAAGAAATGAAAGAACCAAATAACAAAGATACAAAAGTAAACTTTCATCTATTAATATCGATATAATATTTGGCTTGTGAGAGACAAACAGATAAACACCACAATGCGGAATCCAAATATCGCACCTAGAAGCAACTGTTTTTTTAAAGCTTATTGAGGTCCAGAAGTAGGTGCGAAGTTATTTTAGCCTTTGGGCACCTTTGGCTCAAGCCATATGGATGATGATGGGAGAAATACGTGGAATCAAGAAAGTGAGAAGTAGAGATATGTAGAATCGGTGTCAAAAAAATTATCTCGAGTCGAAAGGTCAAGTCAAAATTGATCGCCCACCCAAGATGAAAGAGTCGAACCGACCTCACCCTCCTCCTTAAATTTGAACTGTATTAATATTTGGTCACTTTGATGATATGCCGACAGTGTTTCGAATTATTCTGTCTGAACAAAAAATGATCTCGAGTCGAAAGTTCAAACTTGAAGGACAAACAAAGTCAAACTCGGGATCAAAAAATTTTCTAGACAAGTTGCTCGAGACCCAACCTTATTAAAATTTAGTCACTTTGATGATATGTAGACAGCTGCTCGAAATATTGTGTCCTAACAAAAAATATCTGGAGTCGAAAGTTCAAACCTGAAGGACAAAGTCAAACTTGGACATAAAATGATCTAGACAAGTATTTCAAAATTAACGTTGCTTCACCCTCCGTTTAAAAAATAATATAGAACCGAATCCATAAATTTGAAGAACAGTAGCGAATTGTTCGAAACAAGCTGGATGGAAGTTTTCGAATGACCCCAAACTTCTCGAATGTAAACATCATTTTAAAAGTTAGAGCAAAAAAGAGCACGTTATAAATAATTTCGGTTGAAATCCTCCACCCTCAAAATTCGAACGTCAAGGCCGAGTACTTGGACTCTGTTTTGAAACTTGAAAAAAAAAAGTTGATATGAACAAGAGATAAAAGAAACTGGATCAATCCTGAAAACTCAAACGTCGCCTCTTCTCAAATTCGAAGGTTATCAAAAATTAGACACATCGACGTCATGGCGATACGTGATCATATTGTAAGATATTTGAATCCCTTCGGAAATTCTCCACCGAGAATCCAAACCGAATAACTCTCAATTTGAACGTTAAGGTTATACGAACGGGGAGTTTATTTCGAAAGTTGGAAAAATATTGTTATACATTACACAGGTTGAAATATTTGAATTGTGTTTGAAATCTAATCTATTATCGTTTTATTGTTTGGAAATTTGGAAAACGTAAACAAAGGAATAAAATAAACTGGATGAATCCGGCGAGTCTATTTTGAAATTTGAAAACAAAAAAGTGGAAGATATCAATATTATATAACACAACGCTTGAAACCTACATTGGAAATTCCTGTCTCCAAATAATAAGTAGAAGGAAGAGAGAGAGAGAGAGAGAAAGAGAGAAAGGGGAAAGAAAGAAAGAAAGAAATCGAATCTACTTTGTTTGGGAAATGACAAGTATATGGAACTTGTCATTTGAAAACTAGAGAGAAAAAGAAATAGAGTTCACGTCAAAGGTCAATGATAAGATACCCTCGTGTGACCTTGTCTTTTGTTTTACTTACATAAGATAGAAAAGTTGGTTAAGTTAATAATGTACATTCACATGTAGTTTTAATGCCTAAGCGAAAGATTGTATACGAATTATATTATCATCATATTCAGCCGTTTTCTATCCTCTACGGGATGAAGATCCCCTTCTTTTTCCACATATTATGGTTTGCTACTTTCCTCATTCATGTAACTCCTGAAAAAACACTTTTATCTATCCATCTTGCATTTGGACGTAGTCTCGATCGTTTCTTTTTTCTAGGAATCCAATGTACATTTGTCGTCTACCTTCCATTTGTTCGTTTGTCTATTGGACCGACCATTCTTCACTTTATCTTCTTCACGGTCTTGATTATATCTTTTACCTTTGTTTGTTCACGAATCCATTCATTTGTGTTCCTATTCCTCCTAGCTATATATACACGCAATTAAAATGACACATTTCTGATGGAGAAATGTATATAGCACACAAGAGGAAGAAAAATGTAGAATGTTGGTGTTCCGGATGTGGTAATAATACGTAAGAGAAGTGTTCAGCCTTCATTTATTGTGTACTTTATATCTACAGACCCAGTATATTTTCTTTAGATAGTAATAGTACACAGAATAATCAGATTTGCTTGATGATATAACGAGAAAAAGGACGAATTTAGGAGAAGCTAAAATGTTCTTTACCTGGAATTATGAAGCCAAGGATTAGATTCTCACTATGGGATATAAGTACCAGGTAGCTCGATACCTACATTAATATAAGCGTAAGGATTGATTTTCATGAGTTGGATGCATCGCTTGATCACGTGAATTCGTTTTATCATCTCTGGATAATTGGTAACATTTGATTGGCAATAAAGAGGCCTCGTGTTTGATTTCCGCCACAAACACAAATGATGGGGGAACCCACAATAAATGAACTTTCTAACCAATAGATGGTAGTATCACCAGTCCATCGTAGTCATAGAATCGTTTTTATGGATATAGGTATATTTGTGTATAAACCAAGGAATAAATAAACAAGGTAGGTGCCACTGGGATATGCGCAGTAGCAAGTGACGTCATTAGCCGACAAGATTCGAGGCGCGCGAGAATTAAAATACGGAGCGCTGGCTTGCCAATGCGTGTTGTGTGATATATCAGAGTGTGGTTTTGTTTTATCCTTTCGTGTGTGTTTGTGTTAGATTTAGTGTATTTTGTATTTCTGAAATTACATTTACAACATGCCATGAGCGTGTGCTCTTACTCAGGGTTTCCGCCAGGATTTTTAGCTAAGGGGGAGGTAAAGTCAAAATTGGGAGGGTGTAAGTGAAGTTTTGTATCTATTTTTTTCTGTCGATTTTCCCACAAAAATTTTTAAGTTGGAGGGTGTTGTTGAGACTTTGGAGGTATACACACCCACAGGGGTGGGTCTGGCGGAATCACTGCTCTTGCTGCTTGTAAAAACAGAGGTAAGGTACATGATGAATTAATAACATACCATAGGTTTCTGAAAGGAATAAAAAAACTCTTCGTAGCAGTTCGGTGTATTTGTGTAGGAGGACGACACTTTCAATCCGGACAATTCATATATTTGCTCTGAACATTTTGATGAATCAGATTACATTCGCGATTTGAAAGCTGAATTGCTCGGTTAACCCCAGTGGCGGATTTAAGGGAGCAAGCGCCCCGGGCGACAAACAGCTAAAAAGTAAAAATAAAACTTCCTAAAATGAGGAAGTAAAATTGCCGTTTGAATTGTAATTGACTTAAACATGTTTAAAATTTCAATACTGGCGCACTAAGACATTTTTATGTTATTCCATACAATCTCCCTTCATCTTCAAAATTCAAAACTATGAAGTCAGATAGGCAGGTCTATTACCTTACTGGAGTTAGTAATAGCGATGCCACGATATGCTCCAGAGATAATAACAAAAGTACACTACGTGATGCGAGACAATGTTGTGGCCGTCGGGTCGGCCGGTCGTGTTGTTTGCCTTAAAAAAAAACGATGGAAAAGGCGGCAAAAGAGCGGTGGAAAGGACGGCAAAATTCAATTTTTACCCCATAGGAAAATTTCTAGATCCGGCACTGGTTAACCCAGGAAAAAATTAAAATTAAAAGATTCTGCAGAACCTCATTTGTTATTGTTTACGGCCATTGAATGTTGACGGACGATCGAAACAAAGCACGTAGCGCAAGATGTGAAGATCGGAAGAAACTTGTGTCAGATATCTTAAAACCTCAAAGTTTGGTTATAAATGTAACCGATTCTGATGCAACAAGCAATGATCCAATTATTGTAAGTGACGGTCAATTTGAACTATCTCTGTCGGAGATTTGTTTATTAAAAACGTAACTTTTCAGATGCAGAGGAAAAATTCTAGCTTCAGAGAACAAAATATCTTATCTCGAAAAAGAATTATCAAAATTTTAAAAGGTTGGTGAAGAATTTAACAAAATGTTTTCAAAAAGCCAACATGAAATGCTTCTTAATGTCGCATGTAAGATCTGGGAAAATGATAATATTACTAAAGCTGTTATAGTACGTGCACCATCTAAAAAGTGCTTTGATTATTTGATTATTTCAGAAGAGTTTTGTGTTATACTCTCCCAAGTCCCTGCACTTTGTACAGACGCCCTAGTGCGATGTCCACCGGGTTTATTAAATATCAGTTTGGAACTAATAACACACCAGACACAACAAAATCTAATTGCAAATAGTTTTGCCACTGTGTGTTAAACGCATGGGTACAGCTTGTGTTCGTATGTGTTATCCTCTTGCTCTCTTGACTGCGGCTGACGTCATACGAGCGAGACTCCAGACATTAATATGCACGTGGCACCTACCTTGTTTCTTTAGCTTCCTTGCTATAAACTACCTTCTAAGCAAGAGTTCTGGATTCGATGCTCGATGGGGAGCACAAGTGATTTACCAGGTGTATGCATAAGTTTTTGCCGGTTTCTGTGGTAAAGAAAACACGTAATTTTCAAGGGAAATTAATTTTGTTTTATTTAAAATATTGGCCATCGGCTTCTACACATTTCGCCCATCTTTCAGGTAATTGATGCATACCATGCCAGAAAAACTGCTTGTCTTTTGCGGAAAACCATGCGTCGAGCCATTTTCCAACGTCTTCGAAATTGCTGAAGTGCTGCTCTGCGAGCGCGTGCCCCATTGATGCGAAGAGGTGATAGTCAGATAGTGCCAGGTCAGGGGAGTACGGCAGGTGCGGAAGGATGTTCCATCCAAGCGATTTCAAGGTGTCTTTCACTGGTTTTGCTGTGTTAGACGGCGCATTGTCGTGTAACACAATCACTTTGCCATGTCTTCGGGTCCATTCCGGTCGTCTTTCGATCAATGCGTAATTTAAATGAATCATTTGTTGGCGATAGCATTGTGCATTAACGGTTTCGCCGGGCTTCAAGAGTTCATAATACACAATACCGCTCTGGTCCCGCCAGACACAAAGCTTGGTCTTCTTGCCGAAGGACCGGCTTCGCCAGGTGAAAGCCATGATTTTTTCCGCTTCGGGTTTTGAAAATAAATCCATTTTTCGTCACCCGTCACAATTCGATACAAAAAGAATTTTCTTTCGTGGCGTTGAAGAAGCATTTCACAAGTGACTTTGCGATTTTCCATTTGACATTCATTCAAATCGTGTAGGACCCATTTACCCAGTTTATTGATCTTTGCCATTGCTCGTAAACGTCTGCTGATTGTTTCTTGTGACGCATTTAATGCTTTTGTCAATTGCTGTTGAGTTTGAGTTGGGTCACCCTCCAATAACACCTGCAATTGCTCGTTTTCACACTTTTGTGGTCTACCAGAGCGCGCACTGTCTTTCACATTGAAATCACCACTTTTAAATTGTCGAAACCATGTCTCGTATGTTCTAATCGATGGAGCGTGTTCACCATATGTTTCTACCAGCACACGATGACTTTCAACAGCCTTTTTCTTTTGATTAAATAAGAAAAGCAATGCGTACCGCAAATGTTCCTTTTCAGGCACAAACTTCGACATGATCACTGAACGATAAAACAAAGACGCTAGTGTTTGGCGGACTCAACTTGTGTGTGTTTGTAGTTTAATGTCAGACGAACAAAATGACGTATGTGTCAAATGAATACGCTGCGCACTTTTCGCTGGCGCCATCTCTTAGGTAAACCGGAAACTCCTTATGCATACACCTGGTAAAACTAAATGCAAAATAACCTTAGATGTTGTTGGCTTCCAACGGAAGGTACCAATCATGGTCAGGGACATGTCTCTAGCACCATCACTTGCTAAGGAAGGAGTTAAGGATTCGATTACTGGTAACAACACACGTGATTTGGAATTAAATGTAAAATGATCGTAGAGATCGAAGGAAGGCGACAACTGATCTTGATTAGAGATATACCTTGAGGATTTGGTTTAGCCAACTATCTTTTAAACAGGAAGTTCTGGATTTGAGTCGCACTGGAGATCCGAGTTGAGGATAAAGTGCGCTTAGGATATAATTTAATTACCTCTACCTCCAATTTACCTTGTCCATGTATCTTTGGCATGGATCTGTCTTTGGGAGGATAGTCATTTAAGATTAACTGTGCCTAATAAAAAGTAAATACAGAAAAGATGTATAAGGGAAATGATCTGAATCACCTAGGCACTTAATATATTAAATCTATAACCCAGCCTTACGGTATTTTTCTTCAATATGCACTCAGACTTTAATGGCTAAACCATAGCGCATAGAAACAAAAGCATTGGAGATTTGACCTCACTAACTATCGTTAAACTGGTAGGTTCTTTTACCTATCTGTTTTATAGGTCTATTGGTCTACATTGCTCGAAGACACAACGTATTAGGTCTTGCCTTCGGACAAAGCATTTATTGAAAGATTCGATAAAATACTTTCCGTTCTAATGACCACTAAATATAGAAAAGATGGATGACACTACACCCTCTACTTATTTAATACGGTAAACGTACAACCTAAACGTATGGTATTGTACAGAAGATCCGCTAGAGATTCCATAGATTACATAAAAGAGTCTTTAATCAGTATAACTACTTGAAAAAATAAGGGGAAAATGATAAAACCTAGTTTGTAAATAGAATAATATGTGCTACCTTGGAATTAAATGACCTGGAAATTGATTCATGCTAGGGACACAATTGATTTAGAACCTACGTGAAAATGACCTTACGGGACTATTAATTATTTATCCAATTGAAGACACCACCATCGCTTTGCCATGGTGAGAGATCTCTCATCAATGTATATGGATAACCAACATGCTTATGCCTTATAAGTATAGGGCCCTACGTTCGATTTTTACTAGGGATACAAGTGTTGTGAAACCCACAAGAGCTTGAAGTTATTCCCCTAGGATGGCAACACCTTCAATTCACCTTAGCCACGGACATACTGTACCTCTGGCATCATCGCATTAAAGAGTTTCGGATTTGATTCGCGGTACTGACACGACTGATTCGGAACATAATGTAAAATTATTTTAAGTATCCTTACCTGTCATTGGAAGGCGACCAATGATTCATTTTGGTTAGAGATATACACCTTTGAGATCTGGTAACATTGATCGCTTTTTAAGTGGGGAGTTCTGGATTTGAGTCCCACTGATGGGTCCGACTTGAAGGTAAACTGAGTTTAGGGCATAATAAAAAGTAAATATAGAAAAGAAGTATATTGGAAACCGTTTGAATTACCTGCCCATTGAATATAATAACCCTGCAGTTCCACAGTATAATATTTGTCCACCATATATACTCAGTTGGTATGGATGAAACCAAAACACATTAGACAAAGAATTGGAGACATGACTCATAGATTAGCCATAAGGTTTTTAGGCACCTTTGCTTTACATTGCCCACTACCCTTTGAGTTAGGATCTCCCTTTGGTCACAACACCCATTTTAAGATATGCTCATATAGTTATTTTCATTTTAATAAGTAGTAAATACAGAAAAGACAGATGGGGCTAAGTTGCCTATTGGGTTAATATGAGAACTTACAGCACACGTATTATATGGAGACATTTACAACCTATACATACACGATTGTATACCATATAACATAAGTATTTACCTGAACGAAAACCAATACAGAAACTGACTTCAGACTATACTACATTTGAGGTTTAGTGACATACTCAGCCTTTCCATACATAATTTTCCAATACATTCAAAAGTTATGATCGTTTTAGCCCAATCACATAATTTTCACAAATTGTAGAAAAGGGCAACCGTCATTCTGTCTGTCTTTTTAATTTAGCGCAAAGTGGTTGGTTTCCGGGAGTTTTGGGGGTCAATTGCGGGCTCCAACAAGTTGGGGCAAATCGAAGCTTATTTTGTTGATAGGAGTTTCTGTTTTCAAGATACGGCCTAAAATCGACCATTTGTTTGAACACTATGCACTTTTTTTTAATAAGCAGCCTTACAAAATAAGTGATATCAGTATACAAACCTCTTCGGGGTAAAGACAAGAGTGACGCAAGAATTCTACTAACAAAAGAAGTTATGTCCATTTTGCGAATTACTTTCTTTGTGTCACTATGACGGAAGGATACTATATCTCCTAATTTCATTACAAAGGAAACACTTCCGTTATACTGACACAAAGAAGTAACTCGCAAATTGTATATAAATTCTTTTGTGAGTAGAATTCTTGTGTCACACTTGTCTTTACACCGAAAGGGTTTCTATAGTGATTGCGTATAACAGCTGATGGAACTAATAAAAATATCTTAATATTGTATCAGTTATGATATTTTCTAGAAGTCAGATTCAGATTGGTAGAAAGTTGAGGGGTAAGTCGTAATTGTGAAGATATTTTGCTGGGATGAATGGATTTGATACAACGGAGAACAAATTCGGAAAATACTTCAGAGATTAAATCTTGTAATCATTGTAGTAATGAGACCAGGCTTGAATGTTGAACGGAGATCAGTGACAAATGCCATCTAATAGACTATTTAATGCATACATTAAGACCTTGATATTATTATTGCCACTATTTCTCCAATCGAATAATATTTTTTCCTATGTAAGAATAGTACTCATGTAAACCGGTCTAGATTACATATTGCGCGACGAAGGTCTGGATTGTACTACGTTTATAGTAATTCATGGTTCGACTTAGCTAAAGGTGAAAAACTTGACTTGAGCACCAATTCCATACTTTTAAGATTTATATTTACAACTAAGTATTAGCAGGGTTCTCGTTGATTGGAGTTTACATTACCTGAAATATAAGACAAGCTGACCACCTCCTTTAAGACAAAAATATAAAGAACATCAATTGAGACCGTCAAAGCAAAACGAGGTTACACGCAAGGTTCTTACCTAATGCTATAGTGAACTCCAACCTTCAGCGTTTTGAAAATGCCAGCTTGGCAATGGAGACGAGCTTAGTAAAAAGGAATAATACGACAAGGTGAGATTATTGCATAATTCCTATACCGTTGAAATATTAGCAACACCCTCTTGATGGAATATTATCCAAACACATAATAATAAACAATACCCAGGGTGTCTTAATGTTATCGACTACGGCTTTTACTATCAGATTTAAGGTCACGGAACCAGCCAAGACTTGATATTTTATGCACATCACATATAAGTTTTCAGAAAAAGCTCTCATGTAGTACTAACAGGATCATAGGAAAGCCTTGCTATGGAATACCAAAGGTTGCCATACCCAAGCAAGAAGTAATATTAATTTATTGATTCGGATAATATAATTCAAAAATAAAGGTTTTATGATATGATATTCCTATAGAACTGAATGATGATAAGGTGATGTTATTTAAGGGAAGCGAACTCGAACCATTGAATACATCCGAAAACCCGAAATAACACAATTTAGATTGGACACTATCTCCAACTCAAACTCCATAGGATGTAGAATTATGTAGATTTTGATCCAAAATTGTGATCTTCAACCTTATATCAGAACAATACCCCGTGGAGGAAGACTGATGCAATGACGATTTGTATATTAGAGATGAATTTTAAATAATGGCATAACACATCCATAGATGCAACGTTGCCCTGGAACAGACATGATATGCCGACCTCAATACATTTATGCGATGCTGGATTGCATTTCGTTCAAGGGAGATGTCTTCGTAAATAAAACATATATCATACTTAAATATATCGTATATTTGCATATCGTATACAGTAAAGAACTGATTTCTTTAAAATAAACGATATATGGATTTTACACAATTATAGACCCTTCATTAATCAAATCTATTAAACCTAGGCCTTGCGTCGAAGCTCTGTAGACTTGTATAATGTACAGGAGTATGATTTTTAATTCAATTGTATTTGTTTAAGAATATAAACAATGAAATACCCTTACTCTGCTTAATAACAGCAATGCTAAAGATTACACGATGTGATTACTACCAAAGATGTTTGAAATTCGACTTAGTTTAGATTGCATTGTCAAAGGGTAACTATTTACAACTCCAAGTTCTGGCTCATCGGCAAAGAAGTCAGCAACAAATATTTCTGGATGACAAAGAAACTATTTACATCTCCAGTTGTTTGTTCATCGGCAAAGAAGTCAACAATAAGTATTCCTGCATAAAGTATCTGACCATATATGATTATACTGATATAATTCTATAATGAGTATGAGTAAGACATACATAAGCAAAGAAATATCCAAAATACATTCAAAAGAACTCCGATTTTATCCAAGGTCTATTACATATAAAATATTAAATCTAAATAAGAAATACGGCTAAGTTCTAGGAATAAAAGATGAAATATATACTACTAACAAATAATATAACTTTGCTAAATGTGAATTCACAATGAAAAAGTTCGTTACAAAAAAAATTGTATTACACATTTCGATGAATGTTGTTGATTCATAAGACGAAGAAACGTTAATGACATGAACACGAAATTTCATTTTGCTTTTCTAAAAATTTGTGATTCCCAACTAATAGAAAAAGTAGTTTTGTTGTAAAAATGTTTACTAGTTTAGATTGGTTTTAAAATTTTGTAGTTAAGAAATATCTAAGTTGTACAAAACAAAATCTCAATCAAACTTTGTAGCAATGATCTTAAGTCTTACAAAAAGTGTTTAGTGTTCTTTTGTTCTTAGTTTTATAAAGGGATTACTATTTTCAATTTTTAGTTTTACAAAATATATTTTATATTTTTTCGTTTCTAACGTTACGACAAGTAGTCTTGCTTTTCGTTTCTATTTTCACGGAAGATATGGTCATTTATTTCGTTTTCTGTCTTACAAAAAATATTTATGTTCTTCGTTTCTAGTTTTACGCAACGCATTTTGTTTTCTCGTTTTAAGTTTTACGAAAAGTATTTTTATTGTTGTTTCTGGTTTTACTAAAAGTATTTTCTGTTTCTTGTTTAAAGTTGTACGAAAAATATTTTGCTTTAGTTCTACAAAAAGAGTTTTTTCCTTCTTGCTTCATACGTTGAACAAAAGTGTTTTCAGTTCTAGTTTTACAAAAAGCATTTTCTATCTTTTGTTTTTAGCTTTACAAAAAGTATCTTTTATTTTTGTTTCTCGATTCACAAGGAGGGTTTCTGTTTGTTGCTTTTAGTTTTACAAAAACTATTCCATATTTTTATTTCTAGTTTTACAAAAGTATTTTCTAGTTTTTGTTTTCAGTTTACAAAAAGTTTTCTGTCGTAGCTTTAAAAATGTACTTTTATTTTAGTTTCTGTCTTATCTTGCAACACATTACAAACAAAATATCACTCACAGTTTGATTAAAGAAAATCATTGTTACTTTAGAAGAACGTAAATGTCATTCGGCACTTTAAAGCAAATAGACGTTGACGTACTTTTAAGAAAGTTGTGTTGTAACTTCAATTCGTAGTTTGTATATTGTAACTTACACAAAATAAAATGCCATTTACAACTTTGTAGCAAAAATGTTGACTGCCTTTTAAGTTTGTCATACTTTGATAAAGTTTTATTATAACTTAAGTTTACACTTGATACCTTGTAACTTGTTCATACTAAAATTTGATTTGTAACTTTGATACAAAAAAGTTTGTCGTACTTTTAAAATGTTGTGTTGTAACTTCAATTTACACTTTGTAATTTATAACTTACACCAAGTAAAATTTTATTCGCAACTTGTATACAAAATAGTTTATCAGTTCTGTCAAGTTTTTAGTTTCTACTTTGTAACTTTCACAAACTAAAATGTCATTCACAACTTTGTACCAAAAATTTCGATTGTACTCTTAAAACATTTTGTTATAATTTAATTTTTCAGTTTGTATTTCTGAGTTGCACAAACTATAATCTCACTCACAACGTTGGAATAAAAATGTTGGTCCTACTTTAACATGTTTTTATAACTTAACTTTACACTTAGTAGTTTGTAACTAAAGGAAATTAAATTTATTCACAGCTCTGTAACCAAAACGTTTGTCGTACTTTTAATGTCATTTTGTTATAATTTAAGTTTTCAGATTGTTCTTTGTAACCTGCACAAAGTAAATTTTTATTTGAAACTTTGTAACGAAAATATCTGTCTTTTTAAAACAATTTTTGGGCATAACTTAAGTTTTCAGTTTGTAGTTTGTAAGTTACACAAAGAATAATGTCATACAACTTTGTAACAAAAACGTTTATCATAGTTCAAAAACATTTTGTCATAATTTATGTTTTCAGCTTATAATTTGTAACCTGCACAAAGTCAAATATCATTTCCTATTTGTAACAAAATATTTGTCGTACTTTAAAAGGTTTTATTATAACTCAACTTTACACATTGTGGTTTGTAATTTAAAGAAAGTAAAGTTCGATTTACAACTTTGCAATAATCATTTTAACTTTTACAAAAAAATGTTTGAGCTTTCTGCTTTTCAGTTTTACAATTTTGTTTTATTTTTAGCTCTCAAAATCCGTTTTATATTTTGTTTCGTTACAAAACAAAATATGATTCATAACTTTACATCAAAAAGTTTAAATCATAATTCATTTTTACATTTTCTAGCTTGTATAAACAAAATATCATTCTCATTTTGTAACAACAACCAAAGGTCTAACATAGAAGTACCTTTTCTAAGTTGTACAATTGGTACAAAATGTTATTGTTTGCTTAATGAAATGTTGTGTACAACTTTGAAGAGACATTTTTGTTACATCTTTGATGGAGGGAAATCTTTGGTTGTAACAAAATGAGAATGATATTTTGTTTGTTCAAGGTTCAATTTGTAAACTTTTGTTATTAAACTTTTTGTTATAAAGTTCTGAATCATATTTTGTTTTATAAAGAAAAAACATAAAACGGATTTTGTAGAACTCAAAATACAAAATAATTTTGTAAAACTAAAAACATAAAAAGCACAAAATAGTTTTTGTAAAAGTTAAAATTACTGTGCAAAGTTGTGAAAAGAACTTTACTTTCTTTAAATTACAAACTACGATGTGTAAATTTAAGCTATAACAAAACTTTTTAAAGTAAGACAAATATTTCGTTACAAAGAGGAAATGACATTTTACTTTGTGTCACAAACTATGAGCTGAAAATTAAAGTTATAAAAATGCTTTTAAAGTATGATAAACGTTTTTGTTATAAAGTTGTGTGACATTATTCGTTGTGCTACTTACAAATTACAAACTGAAAATTTAAGATATTCAAAAAAATTGTTTTAAAGCACGACATACATTTCCATTTTAAAGTTGCAAATGAAATTTTATTTTGGACAGGTTACAAAATACAAACTGAAAACTTAAATTATAACAAAATGACTTTTAAAGTACGACAAACGCTTTGGTTACAGAGTTGTGAATCAAATTTTAATTTCTTCAAGTTACAGACTACTAAGTGTAAAATTAAGTTATAATAAAATTTGTTAAAGTAGACCAACATTTTTTCCCAACGTTATGAGTGAGATTATAGTTTGTGCAACTTAAAAATACAAACTGAAAAATTAAATTATAACAAAATGTTTTAAGAGTATAATCGAAATTTTTGTAACAAAGTTTTGAATGACATTTTAGTTTGTGTAAGTTACAAAGTACAAACTAAAAACTTGACAGAACTGATAAACTATTTTGTATACAAGTTGCGAATAAAATTTTACTTGGTGTAAGTTATAAACTACAAAGTGTAAATTGAAGTTACAAAACACAACATTTTAAAAGTACGACAAACTTTTTTGTATCAAAGTTACAAATCAAATTTTAGTATGAACAAGTTACAAGGTATCAAGTGTAAACTTACGTTATAATAAAACTTTATCAAAATATGATAAACTTCTTAAAAAAACAATCAACATTTTTGTTACAAAGTTGTAAATGGCATTTTATTTTGTGTAAGTTACAAAATACAAACTATAAATTGAAGTTACAACACAAATTTTTAAAAGTACGTCAACCTTTTGTGCTTTAAAGTGTGGAATGACATTAGCGTTTTGGTAAACTGACAATGAATTATTTTATTCTAGAGAAACTTCTCTTGTTGCAAACTGTGAGCGAAATTTGTTTGGAATGTGTTGAAAGACAAAACAGAAAACAAGATAAAAATACATTTGTAAAGCAGCAACAGAAAACTTTATGTAAACTAAAATCGATAAAAAGAAAATACTTTTATAAAACTAGAAATGAAAGATAGGAAATAGTTTTTGTAAAACTAAAAGCAACAAACAGAAATACTCTTCGTGAAACGGAAAACAAAAGAAATATTTTATAAAGCTAAAAACAAAAGGTAGAAAACACTTTTTGTAAAACAATAATTTTAAACACTTTTTGTTAAACGTATGAAACAGGAAGTAGAAAACTTTTTTTGTAAAAATAAAACAAAATACTTTTCGTACAACTATGAACAAGAAACAGAATATACTTTTCATAAAACCAAAAATAACAATAGAAAATGATTCTCATTAAACAAAAAACGAGAAAACGAAAAATAGAAAATACTTTTTGTAAAATTAAAAACGAAAAAAGACCATACTTTTCGTAAAACTAGAACTAAGAAACATAAAATACTTTTGTAAAACTAAAAACAGTAATTTGTTTGTAAAACTAAAAACAAAAGGAACAAAAACAATTTTTATAAAACTTAAGAACATTGCTACAAAATGTGATTGAGATTTTGATTTGTACAACTTAGATAATTGTTGACTACAAAATTTTAAAACCAAACTAAACTTGTTGTAAACTTGGTCACAACATTACTACTTTTGATATCAATTGGGAATCATAAATTTTTAGAAACACAAAATGAAGTTCCGTGTTCATGTCATTAACGTTTCTTCGTCTTATGAATCAACAACATTCATCGAAATGTGCAATACAAATTTCTCTGTAACAAAGTTTTTCATTGTGAATTCACATTTAGCAATGTTATATTATTTGTTAGTGTTATATATTTCATCTCTCATTACTAGAACTTAGCTGTATTAGTTATTTAGATTTAATATTTTATGTGTAATAGACCTTGGATAAATCGGAGTTCTTTTGAAAGTATTTTGGATATTTCTTTGCTTATATCAGTATAATCATATATGGTCACATACTTTATGCAGGAATACCTATTGTTGACTTCTTTGCCGATGAGCAAACAACTGGAAATGTAAATAGTTTCTTTGTCATCCAGAAATATTTGTTGCTGACTTCTTTGCCGATGAGCCAGAACTTGGAGTTGTAAATAGTTACCCTTTGACAATGCAATCTAAACTAAGTCGAATTTCAAACATCTTTGGTAGTAATCACATCGTGTAATCTTTAGCATTGCTGTTATTAAGCAGAGTAAGGGTATTTCATTGTTTATATTCTTAAACAAAGACAATTGAATTAAAAATCATACTCCTGTACATTATACAAGTCTACAGAGCTTCGACGTAAGGCCGAAGGTTTAATAGATTTGATTAATGAAGGGTCTATAATTGTGTAATATCCATATATCGTTTATTTTAAAGAAATCAGTTCTTTACTGTATACGATATGCAAGTCGGTATGGCAGTTAATTATCACTGGAAGTATACCCACCTTGGATCGAAAAAAACTCTCATCTATTGTACTGTATATTTAAGTATGATATATGTTTTATTTACGAAGACATCTCCCTTGAACGAAATGCAATCCAGCATCGCATAAATGTATTGAGGTCGGCATATCATGTCTGTTCCAGGGCGACATTGCATCTATGGATGTGGTGTGCCATTATTTAAAATTCATCTCTAATATACAAATCGTCATTGCATCAGTCTTCCTCCATGGGGTATTGTTCTCATATAAAGTTGAACATCATCATTATGGATCAAAATCTACATAATTCTACATCCTATGGAGTTTGAGTTGGAGATAGTGTCCAATCTAAATTGTGTTGTTTCGGGTTTGGGGATTTATTATATGGTTTTTATTTTTTATTTTGTTCTTTGTAATATACGATTTCTCTTGCGATCTTCAACCTTTCTTTTGATTTCTTTTGGGAAACAAAAATGTGTAAGGAAGGAATTTTATTTTAGTGCTTCTGGCCTTCTGGACAACAGACAGATTTCGGCTGAAGATAAAAGACGTAACAAGTAAGGAAGAAGAAAGCAGCCCTAAAATGTCCCCACGCCCACCCATTTTTCCAAACCATCTGATAAGAGAATGAATGAGTCAAGCGAAGGACAACTCCTCTTATACAATACATGTTCCTATAATAGTTAAACTTCATATATTAGTTTAGCATTTTGGAAACCGTTCCGAGAATCACCAGAAGAATAATGATACATGCTTAGTAGAAAATTCTTAAAGAAATTATGTTTGTTTTTCACTTGTGAAATATCAATAATGTATAAAATGTTTGAACTGGGTGGTAGTGGGATTAAAAAATGTCATTAGCTATTATTTACTTGTTCCACTATACTAAGAACTCAGGGAATTTGGAGAAAATTGTCATGGAAAACTCAGGAAGTTTCAACTCACAAAATTAGTAGACACCATGTGTTTTACGTAATGCTTTGAAACGCATATGATGTTGTGTATTGCTGAAAAGTACATCAGTACGGACTATGTTATTTTTACAATAATAGTTCATCAGCATTTCTTGTATATTTTTAATTAACACGTACTTCTCAGTACTTATGTACATTTAAGAAAGCCTCATGGTTAGTCTCAAGAAACCACTGATTCCAATTGTGCACTTTGGTTCACACTAAATTGTATAAACAAGTAGAAACTAGATATACTTTCCCATTAGTTATCTGTTGATTGAAGAAAGGCTCCATGTCAAAGCAGAATAAATAATAATTTCCCAGTTGTCAATAAATTTATATAGTTGATTCTTTACCTCTTATTAGCTACTTGTGTAACCTTCGAATGGCAATAGTCGACCAACAATATATGATTGATGCATTTTTCTTCATTTTTATCAAAACTAGGTAAAACGGGCATAGGGTCTTTCTGCAATCACCGATTCAAATATTTTCCTTCACTAAGTTTTACCTGAGTACTTAATGCGATAGTGAATATAAAACAATGGTTACTTTTAAAGTGTCAGTTTCTATTTATTTATAACCTCGCTTAGCATTCAAATATGATGTAATAAAGTAGTTTCTTTCTTTCAGTCAATCCAATGTCAAAGGATGGACTATTCAGCTCGGGATGACTAGAAGACATGCTTATTCCATATTCGGTCAGAAGGTGAAAGTAAAGAGAGTTGTTCCGCATCCTTACTACAATGTTGGTGTCACACACGATAATGACATTGCACTTTTTCAGGTAAAGTTGATGAACATTTAAAAACATATTAGTAAAATAACATTTCGCTACGAAGCTACACATACATGAGGTTATTACAATCACTGATTCAACGACTTCAAGTAAGATTTCTAAATACTCAACATGATAATGTGGAACAATTGATGGTAGTACAAAATTTATTAAACTCATTCCAGGAGAGATGCCCGACCGGGAGAGACGATCAATATAATGCGCGACCAGTGAAATGTGAGTGTCAGTTGTGTCGAGATCTGTGCGGGCGGCACGAGTGGTGAAGATTGGTTGTTGTTGAGGTGGCGATATTAGCAAATACATCTAAGTATGAGATATTTTTGCATCGTGACTTAATATTAAAGAATACGGAATTTTTAGGTAAATATACTATTAATTCTTTCTTTTTTGTGATCAAAGTTGTGAAAGCTTTTAGGTAGGACAGCCGTTGTCAGTCGTCACTCTGCTTTTGTCCATGCTTGGCAATTGGCGGGAAAGAACTGGTGTGGGGCGTCTCTCCCGGCATAAAAGGAGAATTGCCCTACCAAATATTGTTTCGCAGAGATGCCCCACCAATAATATTCTGCGTCATATTGATTTACCTGTTACTTGCTATTCTAAAGTAACATTCATTTTTATTATATTCTGTGACTGACGATCAAGCCTTTGGTGAAATATTTAAGAATCTTATCCCCATATATTTCGATCACCACTGTTAAGTAATCGTATTGTTATTATATAACAATGCTGCGTATAGCTCTTTTCATTTTCGAATGCAGGTGGTCAAACCGCGAACTAACGTATCAACAAACACGGACACAGACAGCAGACGCGCCAGTCAAATGATGAATGCAGCGGTCTGATACAAGGTCTGAATCGCTTGCTATTCTCCTGCTTAATCGGCCAGCTACGAACGGATAACAACAACTATAATGATAATAATAACTTGAAAGGGAATACGAACATTGTGGTAACTGTTTTGGCCAAAGTCTTCAGAAACTAATAGTGAAAAGAGCATTCAAGTATCTGTTTTCACGAACTGTGAATGATTCCCTTTTGCGGTTGATTTCTTCGGAGACAAGAGAAAACGAGGAGAGAGAATAGACGCATCACGCAAACTGACAACGAACTGAAAAAATGGGTATAAAGTAGTGGTATTTCTAGGGTAGCCTTTTGATTTCTTTGTCAAATGTAAACAGTTGATAGAAAAACACGAAGTCAGTTATTCTCTGGTTCGGGTTAACCAGGGATTCCGCCAGGATTTTCAGTTTGGGAGTTTAAAGCCAAAATTGGCATGGCGTGAGTAGATTTGCTCGGTTTCTATCGATTTTGACCATAAAAAAATAATATTGATTGCCAGTATCTCAAAAGACTCTGAAGTTTACTTCCGGACTTCAACAATTTCAGAATCGATTTTTTCTATATCAGCTTTCGTTTGATTTAGTCCAGAACGAATATCCTTAACACCTGCATGAGCATAATTGATTTTATTCGTTATAAACTAGATAGTATCCACCCGAGCTTTCAAATCACCTTCTAACTGCGTCTTATCATTACTTATTTTCCCATCCATAATAGTTTTAATAATCTCTATTTCTTTTCACAAAGAAGACCATCAACTCTGTACGTTTCATTCAACTGTCAATGTGTGACTTCGGCTATGTTCCTTGTGAGCCAAAATAATGGGCGAATGTACTTAAATATATATGAATCATGATTATATACTGTTATTACGCGACTAAACGTACTACAGGATGAACAAACATGTCTCTTACTTATAGTGCAAATCCTGATGTAACATACATACAATCAATATGTAACATACTTACAAATGGATGTATCATACGTTCGTACAGCATGACATTTCTTACAGCAACAACACATATTTACTCTGGTTTTATTATAAGCTTTCGCGCAGAAGAGAGCAAAGAGTCTCGGCCCTAATAATAAAGGACTTGGTAATAAAGTTCATTCCCAAGAGTGTTCTACTCTTGAGACACTTCTAAGCGTCAATTAAAAAACATATATGAGGTTTAAAACATCGTTAAATCAAATACTTAAAAGTATCTGAAAGTCAGTCATTTTATGTTTTATATATATATATATATATATATATATATAGAGAGAGAGAGAGA
>JAGDQP010000183.1:130488-194515 GCA_022664845.1 Lepisma saccharinum
AGATAGATAGATAGATAGATAGATAGATAGATAGATAGATAGCTACAGTGAAACCGTGACTATTTCCTAGTTAAAGGAAATAACTTCCTTACTTACTTCCTTTAAAGTTCCTAACCCCTTACTTTCTGAATATTTTATCGTGCTTTGCTAGCCACCTATGTTACCAGCACCTCCCACTTGTCATAGTAAAGGATTTTTAAGGAATTTTAGGATGTCGGTATAGAGGGAGTTGGTCTAAGAGAGGTTAAATTATTAATTTATCTTTTTTTTAATTAAATCTCTAAATCAGGAATGTTATACATTCTGTCAAGCAAGTACCGGGAATTGTACATTACAAAGTCCACTTAAAGGGAGTGTTGAAATTCTTCTTGTCGCTACGTTAGCACAACTGCCCTCTATGCTCACGCGGAGTTTGAGCGCCATCTGTCATTAAGTTTGTTTACAGTACTCCATTTGTCAGTTCATCTCAAGTGTGTGTGTGCGATGTTTACAATGGATAAAAATATCGAACAAAGAATCTGTCTTAAATTTTGCATTGCAAGTGGAATTTCGTGTGCCGAAGCGCTGAAAATGTTACATAAGGCTTACGGTGAATCGACTTTATCAAAAACACGTGCGTATGAGTGGTACAGTGCATTCAAAAGCGGTCGAGATGTGGTGGAAGATTTACCTCGCTCAGGTCGACCATCAACGTCTTCAACTGAACTTAACATCGCTAAAGTAAAGGAAATGGTGGCTGAAAATCATCGCTTCAGTCTGAGAGAGATAGCAGGTTAAATTGCTGTGTCTCACGAATCAATTCGTACCATTTTAAACGATTGTTTGGGCATGAAACGCGTTGCCGCTCGACTAGAGCCGAAAGACCTGAATTTTCTGCAAAAACTCAATTTTGTAAGGGTCGGTGAAGACATGCTAGAACGAGTCAATTCCTACCCGAGATTCATAAAACGCATTGTAACTGGTGATGAGACATGGGTTTACGAGTTTGACATGCAAACCAGTCAACAAGCTTCGGAATGGCGCCTTCCAACTGAGCCGAAACCGAAAACAGCACGTCAAAGTCGATCAAAAGTGAAGGTGATGTTAACAGTTTTTTTCTATTATCGCGGTGTTGTGTACTCAAAATACTTGCCAGAAGGTGAGACAGTAAATAAAGAATATTATCTGAGCGGTTATGCGGCGTTTGAGAGAGCAAATTCGTCGAAAAAGACCAGATTTGTGGAAAGAAAACTCATGGATTTTGCACCACGGTAATGCACCATCTCACAAGACTATCATTGTTAAAGAGTTTCTGGCCAAAAACTCAACAAATTTTATTGAATAAGCACCGTATTCCCCAGGCTCCGGTCGACATTTTTCTCTTTCCAAAACTCAAATTACCACTTCGAGGCACCCATTTTCAGTCACTAGAAGACATCAAAGAGAATTCGCAGCAAGTACTTAAGTCGATTCCAGAAAATGCGTTTCAAAAATGTTTTGATGATTGGATTATTCGTTGGCATAAGTGTATTATTTCGGAAGGGGTCTACTTTGAAGGCGATACAATAAATTTTGATGAATAATGCATATTTTGTGTTTTATTGACCAATTCCAGGTACTTTCTTGACATAATGTAAGTATTTTACTTATAACCATATTTAGGGTAACCAGCGATTATGGGATGAAGTGCATTGGACACCACAATCTTCTTGGCCTAGGGCCAACGTTAGGTCGTAATGAGAAACAGATGAGCCCTACACTTAACATTTATGATTTTTCTGCATCAATGAGTGTGAGAGTGAATATGAAATGAATGGTTATAAAAGTTCAGGTGGGAGTAGCTGGAGAGATGGTGAGGAAAACATAAGGGCCTGATATGTCTGTCCTGAGTAAGTGGCGTGTACGTGCACCTTGATATGTCTAGAGCTGCTAAATTGACCTGGTGTATGACTGAGTTACGATTGTGCAGATATGGGTTTTGAAAAATAAGGGTTATGAACTGAATGACTTGTTCTATGGTTGGTGCTGGAGTAGCGTTGTTGTTTGATATTGCTGGATCAGGCCCAAGTGTTCGGAGTGGAATGGCTTGAAGGTTCTCTTGATGGTAGGTGTTCGTTTGGCTTGGCATTTATATAAATATGTTGGATGCTGCTGTTGACATTGGTTGCATCTAGGAGAATTTTGAAGGTTTGTGCAGCTTTTAGTTTGATGTGATTCAGAACAGTATCCACATATAGGATGATTGGTGCATTCAGAAGCTGTGTGATCACTGTATGTATGACATTTCTCACAACGAAGTGGTATTGGTGGTTGCGTGCGGGACGGTTCGACTCTATGTCTTTTCTTGCAAATGTATGCACCATGTCGTAACAGTTCGTGTATTGTCGGTTGATGATGTGTTAAAACTCGGATGATGTAGCTTGGATTTCCTTGTTGAGTGATGATGCGGAGACATTTAGAGATAGTGTTCTGAGTTCTCTGCTCTGAGTTCTGCTTCCACTTCTTCAACTGCTGTGTCAGGTGGGACTCCTCTTATTACAATTGACACCATAAGTGAACGTTTTGATGGAGGCTCTTTCTGAAAAAAAAAAATTTTGCTAGCCACTGCTAGCACCCGGCAGAGGGCTGTACCATCTATTAGCGAAGGGAGGTAGAGAATAATAGGAAGGTTTAGGAATGTTTAAACTCCTAGGTTTTCTTTTTTTTTTTTTTTTTTTGCTGGGTAATTTCAGAAGTTTCAAATCTATTTGTTAATCCAAATCCCAAAGAATCTCTGCTATGCTCAGATCCCTTTGGATGGGAGCCTAAGTTTCACTTCCCCACAAACTCTTATGTTTTCTTATTCTTCTTGTGTCCCGCAACGTGTATCTGGGAAGGTGAGACGCTTTTACAGCTGTAGCAAGACTCAGCCTTTCAAAGCTGAAGCCATGGTTTCTTGATTAACAGAGTCTTTCGAAGTCTTTCAGGAGTAGTAACGAACAATGTTTGCTATGGAAAATAAAGAGAAACATTCTTGTAATTTACACGAATAGTGTCACATAAATATTTGCGAAGAAAGTATAGAAATATACTATTGATGAAGGCGTCGGAATTAACCCACAACGTAATGTCCGTATTGCTCCAAAACACCTAATATTAGAAATATATTAATTCTTGAAGTCAGTACTATTGACTAAAGGAAATTGAAACTACCTATGCACACACAAGGCTGTACCCTTTGATAGTGTGCAGTGACTTCGAACACCATGATGAACACTTATTCATAAAAATTTAAGAACTGAATCTTCTATTTAGAAACAGGGTCATTTTAGTCATGTTTTCAGGACAACTTATCTTACAAATATGATCCTAGTCATTCACAAATACAACATACAAACTCACAAATCAGCGCAGCGCTTCAGTACACCACCAAGTCTCTTCCTCGACTATTGCCTATATCACAAACTGACTATTGCGCAATGTACAGTGTTACAAGTTTAAAAGTATCAGAATTCCCCAACTGGCAGGAATCTCCCAAATGACACTATTTCACCTAAGAGACAAATTTTATTAATTTTTGTGTTTCATATGTCCGTATACTATTTTAAACATTTCTCAGTTCTTTTAACGAAAGCCAGTACTATTTTTCACATCGACACTAAAACTAATTATTTCCGATTTGCTTCGAATAATCGGTTAATGTCTTATGCAAATCACTAAAGTGCGAAGCATTCTGCCTGTTTCGTGAATCAAAAAACATACAGAGTGTGGAAGTGTTCCGATTTAATAAACAGTGGAAATAAATACATTAACCTAAATAAAATGCATTAAACAATTATTTGAATTATTTGGCTGAAACAGCAATGTTAAATCTTTTCTGAGTATCATGTTCTGTGCATTGGAACCCACACATATAAAATTTAAAGAAAATTGGATAATTTTTCAGAATAAAGATATTCCGTGCTCGGCCAACTTGGATTTCAGAATTCAAAGAATCTGACTTCATAATCGAAGGAAGCGTTCTTCAAAATCTCTATAGAGTGAAGGGAGGATAGATGGCGCATCTTTTAAATCAACGAGAAAGTTATCCTTTTACATTATTCTTTAGTTGACAATGGCTCGTAGTGTCTTCAAATCCTGCAACGTTAATTTAACTCACTTCCCGATGACATACAATGATGAAAGTTTTGCACAGCGACGTAAGGCGGGTGCCAATTCAATATTCTATTGTTACTTTAATACATTTAAATACATTCACATATTTTAAAAGCATATTTTAATATGTTTCTTAATATGGACATTTTTACCCTAAAATAAATACCAGCCTGCAACCATCCGTCATTTGACTGGTTGTAGAACATTTTAGGATTTGGGTCACAAAACAATAGCTTGAGAAATAAATATCCGAATACCGAAACAACTCGATAAAAATAATAACACTTTTTAAAGACATACTTTTCTTAAACAATTCGTACTAAACAGTAAAAAATAATTGTATTTATGCATGACTAAAAAGTAAAGCATGGGGAGCACAAATTCAAGAATTTACAAAGTAACTGTATATGAGAGAGCGCCCCCATCCTTTTCTTTTTAGTCATGCATAACAAAATTATTTTGTACTATTTAGTACGAAATGTTTAAGAAAATATGTCTTTAAAAAGATTTTATTATTTTTTATGTTTTAATTTACATAAAAAATAAATTATTTGGAATTTCAATCCTTTAGGTAGAACGTAAACATACAATGGCTAGGTTCTGGACGACTATGTAGTAACAATGCGCTCCCCAAAACATGTAGCGGCAGTGGGAGAGTAAATTAAAAGAACAGTTCCTCAGATCTCAGCTTCTTCTTAGCGGCATGTAGAGCACTTGTCTGGATAAGCTGAACGAGTTTCATCGAACCATTTTGTATATTTGTCACATTTTGTTAAGTCTTCTATAGACATTGTATTTTCATGCAGTTCTAGGCACTCAATACATTTTCATTGTTAATAATGGAATCGTCACTGGCGTAATCATAAGCAAAACTGCAGATGGCGGTATCATGAAGAGCAAATCTTCTGTACGCCATCCGCTTGGAACCTTGAAGTTTCTTTCCGCAGACTGTTTGTTTCAATCAGTATTTCGGAAGATATAATGGTCTGTAAGCCATCTTTCCAAAGCTTTTGGTATTAGTTAAGTAGGAATTGGTAGAAATTAGTTTAATGAATCGTTTTGTCAAGTTATTTTGTGATGTTTTCTCCTGTAGTACCACTGGATGTACTGGGTTGTGGTATTGGAGGATGGTTTTGGGATTCAATAGTATCATCAGATTTACTGGCTTGTGGTGTTGGAAGATGGTTTAGTATTTCTTAATATATAACTGGATAATATTACGGCTTACTGATATTCTGGAACGGTTTGCTGAACTTATGAACAGTTAACACAACAATAAAATGTGCATCATCTCACCCCATTGTGTCGAGATTTTTTTTTATTTTTAGATATGTACCTAACCAGATGACAGCATTGCCTTAGCCGTTTGGCAACAACTACAGAAGTTTAGATTGCAATCTTCTTGAATATGGCTTTAAAACTGTATTGTTTGCTACCTACATGAGATCTAGGATGTATACAAAATAGGAATGACAAAAATATTTAACTTAATTTATATCCCTTACAAGTTTAAAGTAGTGGTCTACTTTCAATTTCGGTTCTACAGGGAACCGAACTCGCTACTTTTTTCTCTTCTTATGTTTTGTCTTAAACTGTGGAAGACTGACGCCAACGGACTATTTCTTCTTCACTAATCTCATGATGCACCATCTGTACCCCTTGCCATTTTTTTGCCTCACACCCTATATGAAATTCCATGACGTTCTTACAAGGTCTGACCATCTAACACCGTATTTCGAGAGATTGTAGTGGTTAAAAGTCTCGTGACGACGAGAATGACATTCCTTAGTGCTGCTGTTCAAAATCTTAAGTGATCGGCAACCTTTCTACCTTTTCTAACATCTCGGGCTTCTGAACGATCATCACGATCGCGATATGAATCTACTACTTTCTATTCCACACCACAACTCTTCTTTCTATCCTCAGCCCTAGAGGGTTTCGGTGTCTCGCAACTGGTATGTCCTTCCGCTGTAAATTCAGATTTCTTTGCAACATTAACTTGGGACTCATGTCGGGAGGAAGTTTCGAAATTGGGGTTTACTTGGAAAACGACCTTGTGGGCCTGAGTCAAAGAAGCGAGAAAGCATGAATATTCAAATTTATAGAAGGAATTTCAAGAAACAAGCACAAAATAATAAAGGAAAGGAATACAATAACCTAGTTTTAGTTTATATCTTTTATATTTACAAAAATCACGAGTTAATGGAATTTTTTACATAGTTTAAGAATCAAGCTCTAACATTTTAACCGTAGCTCATTTTTGTAAATGTAAGAATACATTCGAAGAAGACCTTAGAAGGAATTGTACTTCTTGTGTAAGAGTCAACTATCATTTCAATAGTAAATAAGCAGTTACTCTGTATTATTGAATATTTCATTTTATAAAGAAGAAAGCAACCCGCGTATTTAATACAGTACACTACGATACCACAGGAAACTATAGTTCTCTGTAATAATACCTGAAGTTTGAGAATTCTGTATATCAAACATAAACATAGAACCTGGGAAATAGTGTAGCCAGGGTAGTTTTAAGACATACCCTTTTTCTTTGTGTTACTCAATTTATATATGTACTGTATCAATATAACTTTTAAAAGTAGATAATCTATAGAAAAACATAACAGACCAAATCGGGACGTCTGGTAGTCATACACTACAGAGGTATGGTACTTATTGTCCGTGACACACAACAATTTGAGGAGTTTCGGCAGATTTTTAGTGAAAATGATTAAATTTGTTTCGTGGCTATGGCTTAGCTGACAAGTGCGGTTAATTATTCGTGTAGTCGGAGTGTCATTAATACTTTGATATACTGCAAAGGTACAATACGAATACATTTAATTGGTAAATAATTCACTCTCTCACACTCTCACGTATACATTTATACTTGCCATACTCATATTCTAAAAACTATGCGTGAATTAAGCGGCCCGATACTTCCCTCCCCTCCTTCTACACCATTGCGTAGAACTATTCGGATATATTCAGAAAACTCTTTTTTTTTTAAATTATATTGTATTTTTAATTCATGATTTATGGTCTTTTCTATGATTCTTCTATTCGATTTCAGTTGCAGTACCCTGTAAAATTCCACGAAGATCTTACTCCAGTTTGTCTTCCCCCTCAAAATTACTATTTAGAGCCTGGGACTATGTGCACTGTCATTGGATGGGGAAAGACAGAAGACAGAGATGGTAAGCTGTAAATTTTATTATCAGATAATATACTTTTAAAAAATCGTATTTAAACAAGTATTTCTATTAACTATCATCGTGTAAATTTGCAAAATAGTATTAGCATGCAATGAACTCGAACAGCTTAACATTAAGTGCCACAGTAGTAGAGGTGAGCAAATTTGTTGTATCGGTTTTAAAACTGGTTTTGACCATAGTTACTGGATTTCTGTGGTTGTAGTTAGCTCGCCCCTCTCTTGCCTGCTAACGGGAGTGTATTGGAAATCATTTTTGCAGACTTAACCGAAGGTTATTCGGAAATGTTCGTAGATGTCGAATTAGTTTTGAGGATATTTTCATGAAAGTGTAATAATTTGATTAATTATTTAATAAATCGAAGATTTTATAAGCGCCATGTTGTCGCTCGGTGTACCTGCCCGCGAAACCCGGTATGAATCCGTCCGTTGCCGTCGCCGCCAAAACCCCGGTATAAAGCGCCGATGGCGAAAATCATAGAACGCACCGTGGTAACTTATTTTTTTTAATGTTTTAGTTTTTACAGTGTATGAGACACTAATTTTTATTAAGAAAAGACTTTGCCATTCATTACTTAAGTTAAACACAGTTATGCTATGCATACTGAAGTTACCATTGCTTGGACAACTTAGAGACACCCTTCGCTCCTTCTTTGAGACTGACAGTGGTTAGAAAAGAAATTTTTTGTGGGTTCTTTTTTGTACATTGACCAATGGAAACATTGGTCCATTGTGGGTTCTTTATTCAACTGAAGCTTGAGAGAATCTTATTGGCTAATATTATTACGCGTTATTTTTCTGATGAATGAATATTTTTTGTTGGAGAATTTCTGGAAATTTCTCTGTTTTTACACCTGCCTATAGATCACAGGTAATAGTTAAATAACCGTAGTTTATAACCTCTTTGTGTTGAATTGCTTTTAGCCGCTATGTAACAAACTATACGGAAGACAGAAAAGTACGGTACAATTTTTCTTTTGGAGCGTCATTCTGACGATGTTTGTCTTTGAAATCACTCGTTTGAGATGGACGACTTGTGTTGAATACGGCAATAAATTAGAAGAGTCATTATGACAACACATTGAAAATAGATTTATGCCGGTATTTTGTCGGCATTGCTACCAGTTAAGATACTTTGGAATTTCTTTGGTTAGAACTTTAACAAGGGAAAGCGAAAATATATGACTTCTGATTTATAAATGAAACCTTTTTCGGAGAAGGAAATAAGCTAACGGCACTAGAAGAATAAAGACTAGGTCTTTAGAAGATTTTGAGTAATGATCAAGGCTTAAGTGCTTTATTGCCAGCAATTGGTTGCGACAAGACCGGCCAAAAGAGAAGAAACCCTGAAGAGACGGATATAAATCTGTTTAAAAATTGAATACCTCATTTTTTTGGCTGTATACTGTACATTATAAGGACCGACTAATTTGAATTTTATTACACGATAATAGAAATATGTTTTTGAAATGTAACAGTGTCTTTCTTTTTGTTTCTTTCCTCTGGATCGGAAGTTTTGAAGTAGGCAGGAAATTATGACCGGTAAGAGAAACGTATATTTATTTTGCATCTGCGGTGTTTTGTGGAAAGCTTTTAAAAGATAACGAGATTAGAATCCTTTCGTTGAGGGACGCCAACAAAAATTCTAGACGCATTTACAATTATATAAATACTTTGAACGGCTTTAATGTTTCACCAGTTTTCTGTTTGAGAAGTGATTGAATAACTTTAGTTTGAATTCTCTTTGGAGTATATCTGCAACTTGAACGTTGTTACAAGATTACTCATATCCGTGGAAAAGTAAGTAGATTTTTATTTAAGTTATATTTTAGTAGATATGCAATCTTGAATAAAATTTTAGATACGATGTCCTCTGCCATCAAATTTTAGTTAATATGAATGAGAAATATTTATACCGCAGTCAAAAATCCGGGATTGCTTCTTTCATTTTAATTTTTAATCTTTTACGAATAATTTCGTTTAATTTTATCAAAATGCTTGCCTGCATGATTTTAACACAGCGTATTTGACTCAATGGACCTTTGCATCTTGATTGCTGCCTATAGGTCTGAAGTCAGAATAAGGTAGAGGAGAGAATAGTGTAAATGATTTTAATGTATTTTTTTATTCGTAATAATTCAGATTATGAATTGTCAAACTCTTTAGTGAAATTTGATGTCACCATCGGTAGTGTCTAACTTGAGACGGAAAAATTGAAATAAAATATAGTTTTTTATGTATTAAAATTACATTAATTTCTAGGGCTAAATTATTGTTGGTCCTTTACAATGTGAAATGATTACTTTAGCATGAAACTACAGTGACTTGTCCCATTTGGGAATAGACTAACAGTTTTTACTGATGGCCAACAATTGAGCTTGACTGTATTCAGTATTTTAATGTAGATTGGGGGTGCATGCTAAGTTATTTGAATAATATAGTGATAGTAGATGTTCTACAGCAAGGCAGCTTTTGACCTGAAGGTCTAGGTGAAGCAATTGTGATTTAGCAGTGCCTTGTATTAGTTGTCCTAAGATTGGAACACCAAAATTAATGTAAATAGTTTTGTTGTTTGTGGTGCTACTGATAATACTTTTACTATTGATAGCAGTCATGTAAATATTGAAGAATTATCAATCGAGAGAAATGAGGAAACATACTTTTTAAATATTTGTTATACAATTGTTCCTAATTCATTTCAAATGCGTTTTTTCAACAGAATGAGAATTGATGCGACCACTTTGATTTTTTAAATATTTATCACTCCTTCTAGCACGATGCACAAAAATTATTAATTTATGGTAGACCCCGAAACTAAAAATACGCGCAGAATCCCCGCTTATTTTATTGAAGCTTCTAGTAGAATACAAGGTTTTATTTTTGGAAATAATGTTCTTACGTTACTTTGACATCAAACCTGTATGTAGATACTAACTCTACAATTTTCTATTTTCAGATTATTATATTTGTTTGAGTCATTTGAGGTTACCAGCTAGAACAATAACTTGTGGAATTAGGTGAGTTTGTTAATTAAATATCTTTGGATTTTAAATTTAGTTTATTGCACATTGACGGCTATGCATTCACTGTTTATTATTTTCTTGACTAGAAATTAAACTTAGTAATGGCGATGTAGGAACCTTGGATCATTATGTTTCGATCTATTTCATAAATAATATCTGATTTGTGAATATGATGCAGGATCTCTAAACATTGTAGAGTTCACTTTAAAATAGGACCACTAAAAACTTGAATTATAACTTGCTAGCGAAATATTATTTATTTTTGGCCTTTAGGTATTCTAGACTCAGGTCGAGATCGGGTTACACAGTATAATGTGGAATGATGACTTGCTACCGAAATATTATGCATTTATGGTCATTAGGCATCTTAGACTCAGGCCGAGATCTAATAAAATGTTCAGAATCAATCAACCGTCAAACTCTTTTCCTCAGCTACAGAACGAATGACACAGCCATGTGTGCTTTGAATAGAAACTTTATAAAAACAACTTCCACAAATCGAGGAAAGTTTTATGTTTTCCCACTTTTCAATGGCTTCGTAAATACACTGTTCATGAATTATATTATTAACACGACGACAAGCATATACAGCTTCTTTTAGACATGGAGGACGACAGAGTGCGCTATATGTAGATTCAATAATATCTTTAATTTCCTCCTTACTAATATCACAAATCTCATCTTCACTGTCTGAAATAAAATCCAGTTCAACATTTGGCATACATTCACTTTGCGATATAGCACAACATGACGTTTCATGGTTCCCCTCAACTTCCTCCATATTTATTATTGAATAATCATTATCAGTATCTGATATAAATACTATTTCTAAAATTGAAAACTAGGCACTACAAGAAATACTTGGAGTTGAAAATTCCTTTTCCGCCATATTTTCCTCACCATTTGGATCTTCAAAGAAATGTATGTGGCTTGATAAGCGAATTTGTTTACTTTTTACTATTAACAATACTGAACAGTAATATGTCAAGTTTCCAAGCTAGAACTTGTTCTAACTAGATCCAGCTTATTCTAAAGATCAATGAAGACAAAGTGGAAATCTGGTTAAATATAATTTTAGCACAGTCCACGTTACGACCTAGTTTCCAGCGAACACCGGCATCCCTAAAGAGTCAAGTCCTAGCATGCTACACGTGCATCTACAATTTTCTTTGTTTACTCCTCTACCAAACATAAGAAGAATCTTGTGTTTAAAAGAGAACTTTCCTCCACATGTAAAACAACTTCTTCCCTCCTCCTGAGGGAGGATACAGGATCCTCCATATCTGTAGATGCGATACAAACAAAAATTGCGCGTTGGTTCATTTCAAAGAAGGAAAAAATAAAGTAAGAAGTCAAAAATATCTCCTATTGATTCTTTACTTAAATAAAAAATATAAGACCATACTTGGTATGTTTATTAAAAATATAAAACATAAAACTAAAAACTTATTTTTCTATTTCATAAAGTGAAAATTTTATCAGTAACTATTTTCTTAAAGAGTTTGAAGTGTGATTTCCCTTCTTTAAGCTATAATTCTAATTTAATATTAACGTTTTTAAAATATAAGGTTTATAAAAAAATAATCAATATTAGAAAGGTTTAAGGAATAGTTTATTATGCTTCAGTTATCACAAAAAAATAAAAATAATATAATCCTATTTTGTAACTTAAAATTAAATATAATGATTCTTAACTTAAGATTTCATTTTTTTTATTTTAGGATAGTCATGGAAATTAAGAAAGTTGCAGCTGTTAATACCATAAAAGAAAATGAGCAGTCCATTGTTAATTTTGAAGAGATAGAAGGATTTATACTATCTGTTTCGACTGGTACTAGTAGTAGTAGCAGTCGTACTGGTGGTGAAAGCTAGTCCAGTAAATATTGAAGAATCATTTGAGGGAAGTGAGAAGATACTATTAAATGAAGATATAGTATAGATTGAAGTTATTGTTCTTCCCTTTAATGAGGGACAGGAAGCAGTGGTCGTCAGAAAAGTGCATGGATTTTTTTCCTTAAGGAGTATACAACGAACGACTTAAAGTGGTGTTATTGTTCCCCTACTTGTGTGGATGGCGATTGTATATGGATATAGAGAAATGGTTGTATAAAGAAATGGTTTCTTCTGAATCTGCAGAATGTGTTATGGATGTTTCTTCAAACTTCATCAAGAACAATTCCATGTATGTAAAATCCAACAAGAAAGAGTTTTACGTAGTCGTGCAGTAAATAGTATTTTAATGGAAGAACGAGTAACAGGTATATTTGAACAATATATTATACGCCATCAGAATTCAGATGAACAGAGAAGTTGAATATTCTTGGAAGCATTGAATTATACGGTAATCAAGGAATCCGAAGAAATCACAAAATTGTTATTAAAAACATTATACACTTGTGAAGAAAAAACAAGAGGCTTGTTTATTTGAAGTAGAAAAATATTCTTTAAAAGCATAATAAAATATATTGTACATTTCTCTTTTATTTAAATTGTATAATTATATTATTCATTTTGTGCATTTTCTTTCAACCCCAAGTTACATTAATAATCCGTTCTAAGTTTAAAATGAAAGAACCTGTTTCAATTCTCTTAATTATTATTATTATCTTACAAATGTGAACGTTAATATGATGAATGAGTGTGAATTACTTTTTCTAAGTTTTAACTCTATACATCTAACAATATTTAAGTATACTACTTTCTAAAATTATAACTAAGTATTGAAATTATTTTAACAATTTTTATTGATTATTAAGGTATTCCTAAAACTTTAAAAAACAAGTTTTATTTTGTGAAAATAACATTTCGAGTTTAATAAATACTAAATCAAAATTTTATTTTGCTTATTTTCTTTCTGTAAATAAACTATTTTTACTTTGATAAAGTTTTTAATATTCACAAGTGATTTTTTTAAGAGTTTTAAAACAAAGTTAGTTTTGTGAAAATAAAATTTTCAAGTTTAATAAATAGTATATCAGTTTTTATTTAATCAAATTTGTATTTCGTTTATTTTCTTTCTGAAACTTATTTGTTTTCGCTTAAACACTTTTTTTTAAATGTTTTAAACAACAAAGTTTTACTTTTGTGAAAATTAATTTTGCAATTTATCTTATTGATTTTACTTAAACAAAACCTAATATAAATTATTTTCTCTTTACTATTGAAATTGTAACAAAGTTATTCATTTTGCACTTAAAGATTATGAAAGTAACTTTATTTGAAGGATTTTTGTGTTAATAATTAGAAAATATTTTAATGATATATTTTACTTAAACAAAAAGTTGTTTTAAATTTCTATTTCAACGAAATTCTTTTTAGTTTATCGCACTTAAAGTTTATGAAATAAATTTTATTTGAAGAAATTTTTGTAAGCTATTTATTTGCACTTGAAGTTTAAAAAAGAAATTTTATTACAAGAAATTTTTATGTAAGTTAATAATTAGAAAATATTTTAGAGAAAAGTTTAATAAAATGTATAATTTATTTTTTCAAATATTTAGTTAGATAGTTTATTTTAATAGTTTCATATTTTAATAAAAAGCATTATGTATTTTACAAAATAATATTTTAGTTAAACAGTTTATGAAAGTAATTTTACTTCGAAGAAATTATTTACTTCAACGAAAAAATAGTTGTTTTAAATTATTGTTACTTCTGTAAGTTATTTATTACTTAAACACAAGTATTTATACTTAACGTTTCCTTTAAAATAGAAATATTCCATCTTTGCTTTTTTTTTAAAAAATTAAAGTGTTATTCGATTGTTCCTGAAAACTCATTCATATATTTTATTCTTAAATATTTTTTTTAAACTATTATTATTTCATGGGTAAATACAATCAGGTTTTTTATAATTCTCACAAATTTATTTCATACTTGTAAAAATAGTAGTATAATAGTCTATATACAATAAGAAGATTACAATTTTATCTTGAACAAATTTACCACAACTTTTGAACTCTGCAAGTTTAACCAGTATTGACGTTGCATATATTTCCTTGCAGCGTAACCGTTTAGTTGCTTAGGTATATGGTAAGCCAAAACATTACATTGATGTTAAAATTTAATGAAGTAAGCGAAGGACAACAAGGACAAGATGAAACATTTTTTTAATTCATTGAACTTTTTCAGTACCTTTACAAAAGAATGCTGCATTAACTTTGCAGAGTTGTGCAATTATTCCTCGGATATGTGTTATACAATAACCGTTTGAAGTATCAGATGGAAAATCCATGGAAAATTTTCAGTTAACCATTCACACTGTTTTTGATAGCCTATGGCTAATTCTATCATTTGACATGGAAGTTTTACCATACAATGAAACAATAAAATAGTATCAGTTGAAATTTTTATTATTTCGCATTTAAATGCTCAGAAAATTTTCCTTCGAAAATTTTGAACACATTTGAAAAAGCAAGGGATGAGATTTTAAAACCTTGCATATCAATAATATATTCTGTTGAACAAACTAAAGTTTTACTGGAGAAAATTGTTGTTCAATAAGAGTTGGAATTAGTTGTGCAATAAACTCTTTATCTTAAAAAAGGTTCTACATTTCTTATAAAACATATTCACTGAAATAGTTAAATGTTCTTGTTTCTTATAACTGTCAAAAAACATCAGTAAATGTTTGTTGATTCATTAAATGTTTTGATATAACAGATCCAGTATTGCAATGATATATACACTGGTGAGTAATGTTTGATGTACATCCACTACACTTCTATAATCGTTTCGCATCTGTAATGCTCGGAAAATTTGTCTGTGAAAAACTTGAACTTCTTAAAATAACTAAATTTTTACTGTTATGCATTAATTTAAAATAAACAAAGCTGTACAAAAAGTACACTCCATCATCTTTTACACTAGCAGTTTCAGGACCGTATATCTTTTGAAATTAGTTTATCTCTTACCTCTTCCACTTTACGTTCAAGTAAGTTTCGCAATCCATATTCAAAACTTACTAATCTAAATTCCCCACACTTTTCATGTTTTACTAAATAAGCATTATATATCTGCATAAAGTTAATAGGTTGAAGCACTGTGTTCCAAGTACAATCATTCAAAAATTCACTACGTTTAAGTTCATTCAGGTCCCAACTCAGACAAGCGTGTGCTAACTGATTAGGAATATTGTGGAAACAGGCAGCACAAATTAAAGGTGTAATAAGACAATTAAAATTGTCTATGGCGTTCCAAATACAACGTTCTTCAATAACATTAATCCCGCAGATTATCCCGCATTAATTCCGCTACAAGACGGAATATTAGGTTTTTCATCACTTTCACAAGAAAGTTTCAGCTGCATGTGGGTTTAATTCACAAGAATTTTTCAAAGTTAGTGAACATTCATTCTGGAAATCAGCATCAGAGAAAACGAAGTTTGATTCAGTAATATTTTCTGCACTATATTAACCACTTTCAACAGATTCTGAAAAGAAACAAATTTTGATTTGCCCTGGGAACTACTGTTAACGGTCACTGAAGATTGAATAGGACAATCAAAACTAGTCACTAACGAAGAAATAGGAGATCTATTTTCAATATGTATCAAAACTAATGCGGCACGTTCTGCTTCCTGCACCGCACAAATAAAACTGTTTGATGAGTAACTCATCACACCACAATAAGCTTTGCGAAGACATGATAAACTGAGACTGGTTTACCTGCTGCTGCTGCTACAAGTCTGTTCCTGCAGCTACTGATGGAAACCAATGGTTTGGTTTCCAGATCATGAGAGGATACGAAACAGTAAATAGATTGTTAAAGTATTAAAAATATAATTCAACTGGCGCCGGTGTCAATAAAGCGGCAGACACAAAGATAATTCTTGTCAACGCCTGTTTTAAAAGAACACCTGCACAATAAAATTCTTTGAAGCGCCGGAGCGCGTCCATACAAGATCCGAGCCTCAAACAATATGTTCCCTTCTCCTCAGCAGCACAGGTCCAAAACAATGAAAAACTTCGCGTCGACTCATTTCAAAGAAACAACTCTGCACATGCGCAGTTTCCCACAGCTGAAGCATGAAAACACAATAGATTTAAATAGTATCCATCGAACATTGCCACAAGTAACACACATCAACTATGTGCTGCGTTTTGACGGTAAACGTATGACAATTCGCCGTCAAAAATAAGATGATTTTAACCCAAAAATAAATCTAATTCCTCAATAAAAACCCATATACTACATTAAATGTAATCTTCCACGAAGCGTTCTACGGTATTCGTGATCGGCGCTTTATATCAGGGTTTTAGCGGCACGGCAACGGGCAGTTTTCATACCGGGTTTTTGTGGCAACCGGCAGTAACATTAAGCTTATAAAATCTTCGATTTATTCAATAATTAATCAAATTGTTATACTTTGATTAAAATATGAATCAAAACTAAACAGTGTTAATTTTCCAACAGTAAATGATCCGAGCCGCTGCTGTGGGGTTCGAACTCAGGAACGTTCTGCACTTCTCGTTGGTAGCTTGACGCGTTGACCACTTATCCAAGAATCCACCTTGAGAGTCCACTACTATTTTACGGTGTCCATGAAATTAAATGTTCGTTGAAATATAGTTTAAAATTGAAATTTCCAACATGAAAAATATAGTTATTTTCATTGTATTAGCTTTTAATTATAATGTTTAAGCAATTAAATTAGAAATACAAGTGTGAAATGAAATCTAGGACATAGTATGAATAATAGTTAAAAGTACGTCGCATCAACGAAATTCTATCTTCGTTGAAATATGGTTTAAAATTCAATCTGTTTTCAACGAGCACATGAGAACATCAAAATTAGTTTGTGTCATTCAGTTAGAGTTTTATTATATTTTTTGACAGAACATTATTAAGAAATGCATTAAACAAAATCTATGATACCATAGTTGAAAATAACATATTGAACACACATTGTATTAGCCAACGTCTTATCAACACCATGACGTCCTTGTTGAAATATGATTTAAAAATAAACGTATTTTTTTAAAACCGATAATGGTTAATTAACGAAATAAACCTAAAATCGAACGAAATGAAATGAACGAAATATTAATGTTGAAAACACATACGTGTGCTACTGAGGAAAAGACACAAGACCAACATTTGACAACAAAAAACATAAAAATTTACATGAAAACAGAAATGTTTTTATTACAGCAAGATTAATACAGAAAAAAACACAGTTATGGACATGAGAACAGAAAATACTTGCAGTATGACAATACCAATATTGATATAATAAAACGCAACTAGGTACGTCCGAATAGAATAATAGGAAAGGTTTTTACTACACAATAGTATTACTAATCACTCTCAGAGCAAATAGAACATTCGCATACACCATGTCCGAAAAGTTCAAAACGCTGCCAAAATTAAACGATCATTTTCATTGGAAATGTACTTTAAAGGACTGGACAGATCTTTGATTTTTGCCAGCGTTATTTTCCATTTAATGACTTGCTTAAGGTTCATTTCAGAAGGGATGTCCACGTGTTTTCATAAAGGGGGTAATCAAACTTCTCGTAAACTTTGACGTAATATCTTGAATCTTCAACGATCTTGCCGGAAACTTGCAGACAACAGAAATTGTGCAAGCTAAAAATTTCTATTACGCATTTCGGAATGTTCGCAAAATTGCTCCAAGCGCACTGTTTCTGTCCCTGATTCTGTCTCCTGTAGACACAACAAGAAATCGCCCACCCTTCCGCTTTGATGCTGCTAGTACTCGTATCTCGACATATCTCTGGACACTTCTGATACACTTTTCTCTCTTCACCTTCTCTGAGTACATGAAAAGACAGTAGGAGCGGCCTCTCACTGGAAATACGTGGTCGATTGATATATTCCACTTTGATGATAACCACGAGACAGATTTTAGGACTGTCAAGTTCTTATTTTTTCCTCCAGCGCTATCTGAAAAGAATGTAATCTCCTTTAAAGATGTAGTTCTCACCACTATTTCGTTTCCTTTTTCTCAGAAAACATTTTCTTTCGTTCACTTTTCATTTCATACCTGGGTTTCTGGCTGTATATTCACCACCTTCAGAGTGTTCTTCTATTGATGGTATATATTCAGCATAGCTTGGATCCGAATCAACAATGGTAGTTAAACTTTGGTTAGAAGAAAGACAACTACACTTTCCACTAGCCACCATTGTTGATTACCTGCATGGCCGATGGAATAAGGGCCTAACTGACTTCCAACTTCTGTAGCTCCTCACTGATTGGTCGGATATTTTTCTTCTAGAAAATAGGGGAAGTTAGCGCACATGCTGTAGACCTTAAAAATACATAGGAAGAATAACGGTCTAAAATTATATAGGCCCTAATTCTTCCCTACTCTTCAATTAAAACCTTTCAATTTATATAAAATGACTTTATTCTTAGTGATTATCAGTCGCTGAACTTTAATAGAATTTTCTCTCAATGAATGAATGTACGACTCAATATCTTAGTTAACTAACTAACTTTATGGCTTACGGAACTCGCAAGATCATCTCCGCAGCAAAAACCTTCGCTTTGGTATTCTATCTCGGCCATCATGAAGCCAGTTTTCAACATGAACACCTAGCTTCCGAAGATTCCTTCTTATGATGTCACCCAAGAGCATCTCGGCTTTGCCAATGACTTCTTTCCATTCGGTTTAGCAACCACGATGGATAGATAATCTTCATTTTCCCCCCATCCAATTTACATGGCCTGCCCATCTTATCTTTCGTGATTTCATTATTCTTACAAAGTCGGGTGAATCATACAGTCTCCGGAGTTCTTAATTATGCAGTCTTCTCCATTCTCCGCTCGTTTCGACTCGTATAATTTTCGCAAAACCTTATTTTCAAACTAAGAAATTCATGTTCAACTGCCGAGGTCGTACTCCAACTTTCACAACCGTAAAAAACCGTTACAGAAACACGAGTTGACCGATGCTAAGCTACTTTTCATTTCTTCCGTTCCCCCGTTCTTGTTCCTTACAGATGCTCCCAGGTATCTATCTATCTTCTCTATGATATCATTCTTAATTAATGTCTCTATTTCCTTCATTCCCAATCTTTCGGCTTGTTATTATGTATTTTATTTTCTCTGCCTTTATCTGTAGATCTATCTCATCACAAGCTTCTGCTGAAACCTCGGTGTTACTTTATAGTGGATCTATATCGTATCATCCGTGTAAACGAATACTTGGATTAAAGCATTCAATATTTGTCCCTTTTTGTCCTCTTCTACTTTTAGACCATATTTCAATGCAAAGTTGAATAGCAGTGGTGATAAGGCCTTACCTTGTTTCAATCCGTTGCGATTCTTGAAACTATCTACATATTACGTATCGGTTCTCTGCTAATGGGGTCGATGAAATACATCCTTAGAGGCCGCTTTGGTTCAGTTGGTAGAGCGCTCACTTCTGGTGCAGGGGTCCTCGGATCGATCCCTGCTCGTGCCATGGGAGCTTTATGGTGGACAAACACAGTATGCGTGGGTTTTCTCGGGTTGGTCCCGTTTCTCCCACTTTCTTTATCCCATCATCATCCATATGGCGTGAGCCACAGTTGCTAAAATACCTTAAAATAAATTAAAATACACCCTTACTAGCTGAACAAGTATTTTCGAATTTCAAATCGCAGCAGAGTACTATGTAACTTTTCCCTTTTCATAGAATCATGTGCTTTCTTAAAATCAATGAACAGCTGTTGAACTGTTCCATATTCCCATTTCTTCTCTATTATTTGTCTCAAGGAGAAAGACTGATCCAACGTAGATCAATTTTTTAAAAATCCCCATTGGTGATCTCCAATTTATTCGTCTACGTATTCACTTAGGTGTGTTAACAGGATATTACTTAGTACCTTGTAATATGTTAAAAGTAAAGAGATTCCGCGGTAGTCAGATTTATCGCTTTTTATATAAATCGGAACTACTACTGAGGTTTTCTTTTCCTTTGAAAACTTCTCCTTTCTACATATAGCACTTACCAGTTTATGTAGTTATTACACTAGTACTCTTCCTTCCGCTTTAACTAATTAGGCTGGGATATTGTCAGTTCCTGGTGATTTGAATTTATCAATTTCCTTATGGATATTTCGACCTCGATCTCGCTGGATTCTGTGGTATGAACTTCAAATTCTTGTTTGCTCACCTGTGGGTGCATTATGAAATTTGTCGAAATAACTTATCCATAAATTGAAAATTTTAGTCGGATCCACCAGAATATCTCCATGTTAATTTTTAATCATCCCTACCCTTGGCTGGAAACCTTTTCTTAATGAGTTTACCCCATTGTATAGATCTAGTATGTTATTTATTTTACCGTTTTCCCTTATCTCGTGAATCTTCTGTGTTCGATATTTTCGCATGCTTGTCACCCACGTGTAGCGTTGCGTTTTGCGTTACTGCAGCGATTTCCATTTCCTTCGATTTTATTACTGAGGCATTGCTGCGTGCATGCTTCCGCTTCCATGAAGCATAATGCATTCATCAAACAAGGCTTGCTTTTCTCCCGTTTGTTATCACCTATACGTTCTTTCGCTGTATTGTTCACTGTGTCCCGAATCTCAAATTCTATTCGCATCAATTTCATTATTATTATTAATGTTTTCTTTATTACGAGGGTTGTTCAATAAGTCCTTAGAAAAAGATAGAAAAACAAATTATTTTAGGTAGATTTCTTTTATTTTTCAACAAAATTTTCCTTTAGCTCCATACACTTTCCCCAGGGTCTCTCCAAATATTTTAAGCCGCCCAAAAAGTTGGATTTCGGAAGGTCCTCAAAATAGGCATTTGCTTGGGTGATGACCTCCTCATTCGACGTGAATGTTTTTCCGCCGAGCCATTTTTGCGAGTTTAGAAATAAAAAGTCACTGGGGGCCAAATCTAATGAATACGGTGAATGTTGAAATAATGCGAACTTTAATTCCATAATGCTCGCCATCGTAACTGCGCACGTTTGCACCCGTTTCTCCACTCCAATGGAAGCAAACGCGGCACCCATCCTGCCGAGATTTTTCTCAAACGTAATTTTTCGTGCAAAATTAAAAACACTGTACCTTGTGATATGCCTGTGGCCTCAAATATTTCGCGCACTTTAATTCAACGATCACTCAAAAACATATTGTGGATTTTGTCAATCATTTTAGAGGAAGTCATTTCCACTGGCGTTCCGAGCGATGTTCACCATTTGTGGATGTACAGCCACGTTTAATCTAATTTACCCAATCGTAAACAGTCCCAAACACATGAGCGGATTTGCCATACACTTCATCCAATTCGGCTTTGATATCTTTCTGTGTTAAGACTTTTAAATAGAAGTGCTGAATCACCGCACAAAACTATTTTTTTTATTTTCGTTTTTTTTACAAAGAAAAGTTTGTTGCTATGAAAATTAAATCACGTGATGGATATATCTGAAACTGTAACAGTAATCTACTGAGAGATGACGCTTGATAAGAGCAAAAATGAGACCTGAATCTTTTGTCCGTAATCTGAATTTAATCCGGATCATAAAAGAGTACGAGCCATATTATAAAACCCTGAAGAACATACTCGAGCTAACCTACATAACCGGGTACAGGAGGTTATAGTAGACTATAACCTATACTCGGGGGGCTATTTTTCCGGGCTATACAAGTCGCCGTGTCGTATTTGTCGCGGTTGCTGAAGAACGTACTCTATATTCCGGGGCTATACAATACGCCGTGTCGCATTTTGTGGTTACAATTTCATAAAAGACTACGAACCCTATTTACCACAGCAGCGATTACATGGACGCCCTCAAACGAAAGTCGCCGTTCGCATTTGTCGTGGTTACATTTCGTAAAAGCCTACTAACATTTTTCCAGCCCCATTTAACATAGCATCGATTACCTAACCTATATAATAGACCCCACATAGTACACCAGTGCACGATAGCTGAGATTCCAACACAGCACAACTCTAAGCTATTTACGAAGCTCTTTTTGTAACCCTTATTTAACATGGCAGAGATTTCAGCACAGCAGGAACTACAACAGTTTCTATATCACACAGTACACCAGTATACGAGCAACTCCCTATTTAACATAGCAGCGATTACATATCCTCTAGGCTATCTATCCTGGCCCTCTTTTTTATTCCCTATAGAGGCTACTACCCCAGCCCTATTTAACATAGCAGAGATTATACCAGTGCACGATAGCGGAGATTCCAACGATGAAAGGGTACCAAGCTCTTTTTGCAACCCTTATTTAACATACCAGAGGTTACAGAGGCTACGGCCGTCCACACCCACACCTAGAGATTACAACATGGGCGCCCTCCAACACTATGAAAGGCTACGAAGCTCCTATTTAACATAGCAGAGAGTACGTGAAAGACAACGGCACATGATTTCAACCTCTATTTAACATAGCAGAGATTACACAGGAATATATGGTAGTAGACCAGAGTAAGATAGTACAGCAGGCTACGAACCTAACATAGTACACCAGTGCACGATAGCAGAGATTAGACAGGAATATATGCCCTCTAGGCTAGAGATTACAACTACGGCTACGAATAACATAATATAGTACAGCAGTGCACAATAGCAGAGGCAGGAAGCTTTTTTTCAACCACTACATAGGCTATGGACCATTCCCTAGAAGAGATTCCAACACAGAACATAGGCTGCGAAATATATGCTAGTTAAACTAACCCAAATAACATGGAAAAGGAGACTACACAGCAGACCATAGTAACGATTACATGTCCTCTAGGCTAGCTACGAAGACTTCTGAAGTCAGTTTCTACACCCTACAAATAATGGTCAATAGTAGGCGGTAACTACCCAATATAAGTCTATTGACGAAGTCCTTATAATCACAACCAATGGTCACTAGCAGGAGAAAACTACCTAATATGAATCTTTTAATACTACCGGAGCCCAAGTCAACAAAATGGTTCAAGGGGCAAAGGTAAATATTTAACCGTGTATAGCTTGTAAACGACGAAACATATTGATATCCAGATTTCACATTTGGTATGATGGCATCGAATAGTATATGCGAAATATGTGGTGACCTCGAGGTCGAAGGTCAAATATTTAACAGTGTATATCTCGTAAACGGTGAGAAATACTGAGATTCTGTTTTCACAGTGAAATGTATCTGATGTGCTAATATCAAATCTGAATTCAGTTTTCTAACTTCGCCCCCTGTGGTCGTAGAGTAATGAAACTTATAAATGAATTTTATTTTAGTCGCGGGAATATTAAATATGAAATCTGCATGTTCCCATTTACGTGATATGATGCTTCGAATTTTTCGAATCTTGCTCCTTTCGCGCCAGAACTATGAAAATCTCAAATTATGTTATTTCTTTCACAGTAATACCGAATCTGAAAACAACTTCTCTCTACCTATTATTGCTTCCAGGATATGGCGGTTCGAATTTTGTCGAATTTTGAGGGCATCGAATACTATATGTTAACATCGAGGTCAGAGGACAAATATTTAACCGTGCATAGACCGTAAACGACGAAACATATTGAGATTCTGTTTTCACAGTGATATGTATTTTGGTGTGCTAATATCAAATCTGAAGTCAGTTTTCTAACTTTGCCACCTGCGGTCGTAGAGCTATGAAACTTATAAACGCATTTTATTTTAGTCGTGGGAATATTAAATATGAAAACTGCATGTTTCCATTTACGTGATATGATGCTTCGAATTTTTCGAATCTTGCTCTTTTCGCTCCAGAACAATGAAATCCTCAAGTTATGTTATTTTTTCACGGTAATACCGAATCTAAACTTTTTTTACCTATTATTGATTCCAAGATATGGTGGTTCGAATTTAGTCGAATTTTGACATTTTAGACGCAAAATTGAGAAACTCACAGTTTATGTGTTATTTGGGTCGGTGATGCAGAATATGAAATTTTCTTCTGTCTATAGCCTACCCTCCCCAAGATATGGCAGTTCGAATTTTGTTGAATTTTGACATTTTAGCCACAGAGATGAGAAACTCACAGATTATGTGTTATTTGGGTCGGCAATGCCGAATTTGAAAACATATTCTTTCTACCTATTATTGCTTCCAATATGTGGCGGTTCAAATTTTCAAATTTTAGACGCAGAATTGAGAAACTCACAAATTATAATGTTATTTGGATCGATGATGAAGAATGCGAGATTTGCTTCTTTCTATTGGCGCTTCCAAGAGATTGTGGTTTGAATTTACCGAATTTTGACATTTTAGACGCAGAATTGAGAAACTCGCAGATTATATGTTATTTCGATCGGTGATGCAGAATGTGAAAATTTCTTCTCTCTACCACCTACCCTTTCCAAGATATGGCGCTTTGAATTTTGCCCCTTTTGGTCCCAGAACTATGAAACTTGCAAATTATATGTATTCGTGTCGGTGATGTTGAATGTGAAATTTGCTTCTCTCTCTACCGTTTCTAAGATATTGTGGTTTTAAATTAAGAAACTCGCAGTATTCGAGGTCCGTGAAATGTGCTTCACTTTTTCCCCAACATAGCAGAGATTACACCTTAGTCTACACTGTAACTGATTTCGTCTCGTGCCAGATGCACAAAACCTTGAATGCGTCTATTATTTCGTAGCTGTCACCAGGCTGTAGGAAAGCGGGGTAATTGTAATAATTACTCAAGTAAGCAATTACACACAAGAAATAATATTTTCTTTTGCTCTTTGACGACATGCTAAACGTTGAACATAACAAGTACACGGTCGGTATAGAATTCCTTAGATCATACTGAAAATTAAAAACCAACGTGGTGTTGGAGGAGGTACTAAATGTGGAATTCCACGCTATCTTCTCAGATTGTACTTTAATAACCAGCCATTATGATCCAGTGGTTATGGATGTACTATATTTTTCTTTCGACAAATCGCTGTTTCCATAATTATTCGTTGAATGTGAATGATGTTGGGCGAATATACAATTACATTCGAAGAACTTCGCTTGCTTTTCTGTGCGTGGTTTTAATTTACATGCACTATTATCTACCCTTTCCAACATGTGGTGGTTCAAATTTTGCTTTTTTTGGTCCCAGAACTATGAAAGCCTCAAATTTTCACGGTGATGCTTGCTTTTTCCCAACATAGCAGAAATTAAAAACGCTTCCACCGTAACTGAACTCGTCTGGCACCAGGACTGTTATTATTGCACAAAACCTTGAATGCGTCGTAACTACCATAGGGGCTGCAACCTATAGTGACTAGCAAAATTATTCGGCCCACGTAGTGTTTGTGCAAAATATGGGCTTCAGCCAAAAAAAATAATGTTACCTTCGGATGACGTGTGAGACGTTTTCCAGCTGCATGGGCAAATGAGACATACAAAATACTGTTTTAAGTAGAATTCACCCTAATATCAGATGCTTGGTGCTTTGAATGGCTGAATAAAGCATACGAAACGTGTGTCAGGCCCATATTTTGAGTATAGTTGGTGCAATTTGCCATCAAAGTACCACTTCGGAGGGTCATATTTACCTATGAAAGAGATATTTTAGCATATAATTTAATAATAATGTATTGTAGAAAATAATTAATTGGAGAATGTATAGGGTAAAAAAGTGACAATATGTGAATACGACACCTCGTAAGCAAAATGTTGGTGTTGAATATATGTCGAGAAAATTGGCATTTGACCTGTAATGAAACACAAAAAAGCCTAATTAAGAGCCCGTATTTGGTGAAAGACATTATCCAGAAAACTATTTTTTGAGGTGTCATTGAAATTCGAAAATAGTCGGATAATGCCATATTGGAGAGAGCTTTCTCGGGAAGGAATTTGCACAAGTGTATATTAAATGGGGGAATTAAGGTTAATGGATTAAAGATGTCTGTATTTCACGCTTGGTGACCATATGGAGTTAATATTTAAGTACTTGTAGCATGTACTTCAAGGAGAAAATGACGAATTTACATACTCCCGACATGGAGGTCGAAAACTGACATTTGAAATATCTTCTAACCTCTGAAATGTAATTCTGTATACAAGTGTCGGTGGAACGACAAGCATGGTTTGAAGTACTTTGAATAAAACGAAAGCTAGAAGGGAAATAGCAAACTGACAAATTGTGGTCTATAGTAACGCTTGTTGTCTCGATTCAACTGTTTTTCACCCCATAATTTCCTTTAAATGACATGTCCTTCTTTCCGAAGCTGAATTATTTATGACTAAAACGCTTTTAAACTAGCTGCAAGTCTCTTTTATATTCACTTTCTTATGACCTCGTTGTTAGAATACTCTGAAACTACACATAAAACTTGTCGTCTAATGACATAATTCGGCCCCTGTAGTTTTTGTACAAAATATGGGGTTTATTAGAAACATAATTTGTTACAGCCAACAAAATAATGTTACCTTCGGATGGCGTGTGAGACGCTTTCCAGCTGTATGGGTAAATAAGACATTCAAAATACTGTTTTAAGTAGTATTCACGCTAATATCAGATGTTTGTTGCTTTGAATGGCTAAATAAAACATACGAAACGTGTGTGAGACGTCTTCCGACCCATGTTTTGACAATAGTTGGTGCTTTTTGCCATTAAAGTGTCACTTGGAAGGGTCATATTTAGCATGTTCTGGGACCAAAAGGGGCAAAATTCGAAGCGCTATATCTTGGAAAGGGTAGGTGGTAGAGAGAAGAAAATTTCACATTCGGCATCACCGACCCAAATAACATATAATCTACGAGCTTCTCAATTCTGCCTCTAAAATGTCAAAATTCGACAAAAATTGAACCACCATATTTTGGAAGCAATAATAGGTAGAGAGAAGTTGTTTTCAGATTCGGTATTACCTTAACATAATTTGAGGTTTACATAGTTCTGGCGCGAGAAGAGCAAGATTCGAAAAATTCGAAGCATTATATCTCGGAAACGGTAACAGGTAGAAACATGCAGTTTTCATATTTAACATTCCCGCGACTAAAATAAAATGAATTTACACGTTTCATAACTCTACAACCACGGGGGCGAAGTTAGTAAACTGACTTCAGATTCGACATTAGAACACCAAAATACATATCACTGTGAAAACAAAATCTCAATATCTCTCGCCGTTTACGATCTTTGCACGGTTAAATATTTGACCTTTGATCTCGATATTAGCATATATTATTCGATGCCCTCACACCAAATGTGAAAACAAAATCTGAATATGTCTCACCGTTTACGAGATATACACTGTTAAATATTTGACTTTTGACTTCGAGGTCACCACATATTTCGCATATGCTATTCGATGCCCTCATACCAAATATGAAAACTGAGTATCAATATGTTTCGTCGTTTACAAGCTATACACGGTTAAATATTTGACCTTTGTCCTTAATACCATTTTGTTGACTTGGGCCCTAGTAGTTTTAAAAGATTCATATTAGGTAGTTTTCACCTGCTGGTGACCATTGGTTGTGGTTATAAGGGGTTAGTCAATAGACTTATATTGGGTAGTTACCGCCTACTATTGACCATTATTTGTAGGGTGTAGAAACTGACTTCAGAAGTCTTCGTAGCTAGCCTAGAGGACATGTAAATCGCTACTATAGTCTGCTGTGTAGTCTCCTTTTCCATGTTATTTGGGTTAACTAGCATATATTTCGCAGCCTATGTTCTGTGTTGGAATCTCTTCTAGGGAATGGTCCATAGCCTATGTAGTGGTTGAAAAAAGCTTCGTACCTCTGCTATTGTGCACTGCTGTACTATATTATGTTATTCGTAGCCGTAGTTGTAATCTCTAGCCTAGAGGGCATATATTCCTGTCTAATCTCTGCTATCGTGCACTGGTTTACTATGTTAGGTTCGTAGCCTGCTGTGCTATCTTGCTCTGGTCTACTACCATATATTCCTGTGTAATCTCTGCTATGTTAAATAGAGGTTGAAATCATGTGCCGTAGTCTTTCACGTACTCTCTGCTATGTTAAATAGGAGCTTCGTAGCCTTTCATAGTGTTGGAGGGCGTCCATGTTGTAATCTCTAGGTGTGGGTGTGGACGGCCGTAGCCTCTGTAACCTCTGGTATGTTAAATAAGGATTGCAAAAAGAGATTGGTACCCTTTCATCGTTGGAATCTCCGCTATCATGCACTGGTGTAATCTCTGCTATGTTAAATAGGGCTAGGGTAAATAGCCTAGAGGATATGTAATCGCTGCTATGTTAAATAGGGAGTTGCTCGTATACTGGTGTACTGTGTGGTATATAAACGGTTGTAATTGCTGCTGTGCTGGAATCTCTGCTATGTTAAATAAGGGTTACAAAAAGAGCTTCGTAAATAGCCTAGAGCTGTGCTGTGTTGGAATCTCAGCTATCGTGCACTGGTGTACTATGTGGGGGCTAATTATATGGGTTAGGTAATCGTTTGAGGGCGTCCATGTAATCGCTGCTGTGGTAAATAGGGGTCGTAGTCTTTTATGAAATTGTAACCACAAAATACGACACGGCGTATCGTATAGCCCCGTAATATAGAGTACGTTATTCAGCAACCGCGACAAATACGACACGGCGACTTGTATAGCCCTGAAAAAATAGACCCCGAGTATAGGTTATAGTCTACTATGACCTCCTATACCCGGTTATGTAGGTTAAATCGAGTATGTTCTTCAGGGTTTTATAATATGGCTCGTACTCTTTTATGATTCGGATTAAATTCAGATTACGGACAAAAACGAATTCAGGTATCAACGTTCAACTAGCGAACCTTTTTCGATTCTACGAGTGTTATCTCTTGGAATTTCTAAGGACTTATTGGACGACGCTTATATTACTCGAGTCTGCTAAGATTGCGAACTTATTTGAGAATTTGAGTACCGGGTTATCTAATAGTTTTACTTCGAATTTCAATTGTTTTGATCCTTTGCGTACCCTGTTCGTGATTCACAACTTTCCTCTCACTTTTGATCACTAATTGACATTCGGTATTACTTTTTGCTTCTCTGTAAACCTTAACGTCCGTTATGTTGATTTGCCATCATCAATCTACTAATACGTGATCGGTCTCGTTGTGTTTTGCCATGCGCGGTTGACCATGTGTATTTATATATATCTTTGTATTCAAAGTACGTGCGTTTAACTATTTTTTTTTATATATCGAAAAAGTTATCAGACCTTCTCCGTTGTTCTTGCTCTCTTCGTGAATACCTGAGCTGCCTATAGCAAGTCAACAACTTTCTTCCCTGCCTAGCTTTGAGTTGATATTCCCAACACAATTTTCGTATGATACATCGCTAATTGGGCAAACAATCTTCTAGCTCAACATAAAATGTACTTTTGTCATTAGTATCAGCTTCCTCAGTTGTGGTATGGCTATTTATTACAACCGTGGTGCATGGAGTACATATCGTAATATAGGACAGTCTTTCGTTCATAAACGCTATATACTGAACCGGCGGAAGGATGCTGTACTTGAACAGGAATCCTGTTCCAAAATGATGTGAATGAAAATGGTGTGAACCCGTAGTTGAAAATGTATTTGCCCTATCGAAGGCTATCTTGACCTTCCCACCGGACTTTTTTATCGCTAGTATGTCCATCTCGTACTTCTCAGTTTCACGTACTACTCCTGTCTGAAGGGCGCCCCTTTGATATAAGGTTCGTAAGTTCCACATTCCTATTTTAATGTATCTTTTAAACCTTTCCTTAGACCCCCTAAAGCAGTCCCCGTCCGGAGATCCGAATGTAGGACTAATATATTTTACCCCAGGAGAACTCATATAATTATTTTCACTGTTTCTTGACATAGTTTAGCGGTGTAGAGTTGTCGGCTGTACGACCTCGCAGAAAGGAAAAACATCGGAAAGGTTTCTGTTCATCCCTGAATCTTTGCCTATGTCAGTCATATTTACCCTCATAGTTCTATTGGTCATGCTTCAAGGTTGTCTTCCCTTAGCCCTTGTAGGCTCCTTTAATAACTGCAGGGCACCAGTAATGGTTTTGGTCCGCCACCGATATTTTCTGGTACCTACAATATCTGATCGGTATTTCCTTGGGGCGTACCTGATGGGGGACCACACGTTGCTAACTGGTTTTAATTAACTAAAAACTTACTTTAAAGTTTTGTTTTACTAAACACATTTTTATTTGATTTATTTTTATCCGTGTTTAGCCGTTTTTTATCCACTGCAGGATGAGAGCCTCGCCCTTTGCTTTCAAAATATCTCGGGCTGCTGCTATCTTCATCCATATAGCTCCTAAAAGCGGTTGATTTCATCTATCCACCTTGCATTTGAACGTCGTCTCGGTTGGTTCTTTCCTCTGGGAATCCAATGTAAATTGTCGTCCATCTTCCATCTGTTCGTCTTACTATGTGACCGACCTCTACACTTTATCTTCTTTGCCGTCTTGATTACATCTTCTACCTTTGTTTGTGAGCGAATCCATTTATTTGTCTTCCTATACCTCCTAGGTATTTCTAGCGTGCATCTCTCCATTGCTCTTTGTACAACTCTTAATCTTTGAATCGTTTGTGCATTTCATGTCCACGTTTCACAACCATCCATCATCACAGGTAACACACATTCATTATAAACTTTGCGCTTGAAATAAAGTTTAATCCTCCAAACGAACTCCGCCATTTTACATCTCTATTTATTTCATAAGTCAACTTCGCATTCGATGTTTTGAGCTGCTATAGATAAACATACTCATCAATTATGTATATTGTCTCTTCGTTAATCTTTATTTCCTTCTTTCGAGTATGTTGATTGTACAGTACTTTAGTTTTACTTAAATTCATTTTGAGTCCTATTTTCGAGCTCTCATTACTCAGCTCTTCCATTCTGGTTTAAAATTTTTCTGAGCGTGATGCAAACAGGATTACATCTTCAGCGAATCGTAGATGCTTAAAGTATTCGCCATTGATTTTCATTCGAACTTGATCCCAGTTTAAATTTTTCAACACCCCTTCCAGGGCCGCAGAAAATAGATGTTGGAGAAATAGAATCTCTATTTCAATTTATCTTTGCCTCACCCCTTTTCCAACTTTAAAATTTTTACTCTTTTTATGTAGTCTAATGGCAGTTGTGTCAGTCGAGTAAATGTTTCGTAGCAATTTAATTTATGTACTTTCGATACCTTGATGTTCAAGGGATTTACGTACTGCTACTTTGGAGACCTAGTCGAAAGCTTTATCAAAATCTACGAATGCATGGCATAGCGGAAGTTCATATTAATTAGTCCTTTCCATAACTTCATTCAATGTTTTTATGTGGTCCATTGTGCTAAATCCACGACGATATATGGCTTGTTTCCTTCCCTGATTAAAATCTAAGTATCGTATCAAATTAACTTCTGGTGAACATTTTGTATGGAACTGGCGGTAAACTACTTGGTCAATAGTTTTCGATACGATCTTTGTCCCCTTTCTTGTACAACAAAATAACAGTAACGTTATTAGAACTTGAGGGTATTTCTCTCTTTCTGAGGCACATTGAGAATATTTTGTCAGTTTCTCTTTCACTTTTCACCTCCCCATTTAAAGATCTCTGCTGTGAGTCCACCTTCTCCCGGCGGTTTTCCGTTCTTCATCCCTCGAAGTACTTTATCCGCTTCTTACTTAACTACCTCTGAGACTGCTGCATTATTTTCTTTCGCATCTTCATTTCCTAGTTTTTCATCGAAATAGTTCAATTCTCTATAGGATCAAAAAACACTGAACTGCTAAAGAAGACTATATTATTCGTAAAAAATAAATTACGAATCCTTTAAAAACATTACGTAAAAACATGTAATTTATTTCTTACGAATAATATAGTCTTGTTCAGCAGTTCGGTGTTTTTTGATCTTAATTCCAAGACGTGCAACTATGTTTTGTTGTCTATAGGAATTTTCAAATACTTTTTTTATAATTCCCTCCTTATTTCTGTTACGGTCCCATCAGGTTTCTTAACTTACATCGTTGTTTTTTCCGTATCATGACCAGCTGTTTGGTTTTCTTCAGGTTCTTGTTTATCTATTTAATAAACATTTTCTATTAATAAAAGTTCAATATTATTGCTTAGTTCAAGGCACCAAAATTAAAAGTTTCACCTCATTTAAAACTACTTTATTCTTAGTGATTATCAATCTCTGAACTTTACTGGAAGTTTCTTCCAATGAATGAATGTAATTTATCTTTTAGTTAACTAAACCAATTTTAAAGTTTTGTTTTATTAGACATATTTTTTTAATTTGATTTTAAAACATACTTTCGTTTTGCATGTTTTCTCCTTTTTTGAGTAATATATATTTATTCATTTTTAAATAATTTGTATAGTCTAAGTATTTCATATTATATATAGGGTGACATAACTGTACATTAATCTATATTGTCATTTTTACCCAATAAATTGAAACTATTATTATTATATTTCTTCTTCTTTTTTATTCTTCTTCTTATTATTATTATTATTATTATTATTACCGAAATATTATTTTGCCCACGACTACCAATATTGATGTATGGTTTACAAACTAGAACCTCTGTGGAAAGAAGAGAAATCATGGACAAAGATTGTATTGAAAATCTTATGGAGAATACGATAAGTAGTAGCTATCTACTAGAAAACATTAGGGTACGAGTACCCACCCATTTCACAATAAATTTTAATTTATTAGAAACCAAAGGAAAAACTATGGGCATCCTACCTAGAATGTTAAAGAACTACAATAAGTTAAGTGTTTAAGTATATTGATTACCTCATATTAAGACAGGTATTATTATTATTACCTGCTTTTATTCCTTTAATTATGCTTTGCATTATAATCTTTTTCTTTCTTTCCATATATTCATGTATCCTCTTTACTCTATGATATGCTGTATCTGAATTTTCAGTATTTTTATGTACTTCTGTATTAGCTTATCAAGCTGTTAATAGCACGTAAATAAATAAATACATACATTATTATTATTTCAGAAATGGATTATGAACCAGCTGTCAACGAAGTTCAAGTTCCCGTCGTAAATCGAGAGCAGTGTAATGAATGGTTGACACATGTAGATCTGAATGTCACAACAGGAATGATCTGTGCTGGGTATGCTGCAGGGGGACATGATGCTTGTCAGGTAAGTTAGTTCAGTAACACTACAGACAGTGTATAAAGTGAATGACAGTTCTTCCCGGAACGATAATGTTATTGACAAAGAAAAGTCACAATTGTAATTCCCTTTAGAATTTCTATACATGCCTATATTCCGAAAACCTCAAGAATAATTAAAATAAGATAAAACTAATTATATGGGTCAATAATTATTAATAGTTGCCTACGTCTGGCCTTGTTCCAGCCCCGGTCATGCCGTACATTCTTCGTTGAAGTCCATCCGCTAGAGCTTACTTGAACAAACATGCTCGGATTTATTGTGGTCCTCTCATTCATTACACTTTTGAAGAATATATAGTCTGATTGACAGAGACAGCAGATTGCTAATGTGATCCAGGATATGTGTTCACGCTCGTCATTTCTTCCCGAAGTGTTGCACATAAGGACATATTTTTTCATAAAACCTGTTGATTACTTATTTTTCTGGAAAATATTTTCACTTGGGAAGTGAAGAAAGAGAACTAGACTTAAGCTGTTTTTAATTCTCACTGTTCGTTGTGACGCGTGGCTGCGCTATATTTAATTTCCCATCAAAAATTATTTATTCTTATAGGAACGCCGTTCCGGTTCTATATTTCTTACTGCAACGCTGTTCCTGTCCATCCCGGCACACTTTAAACACCGACTACAGACTAATAAATAATTCCTTGTTTTAAACAATGTACTGTGAAATTATTGGTTGCACTAACATTTTATTCATCAACAAAAGTGTAACGTCAAGAACATTATTATGTATTCTCTCTTCAAGGTTCATGCGTGTAATACACCTATCCCGTATCGAGGGCTCCGTGCCAAAAGGAGCTAAGTGACAATTTGAACGAAATTGAGATTTTGATGTTAGCATGTTCATTGTTGTGTTCTGCATCAACTGCCAAAATGTTATAAATGAAAAAATGGTCTATCAATACTAAATGCAGGACACAGCAATAATCATGCGAACATAAAAATCTCACTTCGTTCAAATTGTCGCTTACCCCTTTTCGCACGGGGCCCTCGATATATACTCATATACAAGTGTATGCTCTATACATCAATGCCATTGTGATTTTAGTGAAATGTAAGGAACACAAGAGCAAAGATTGTTTATACTTTCTTGCAGTGAAAGAGCAGAAGATAGTTTAGGTCAAATAAGCTAAATCCACGATAAAGAACCCTTGTATAGTAATGAAAACATATTTTTGGAACATAGCATTCAGATGTCTTATTTTACTTATGTTTATAGGCCAGACACTCAGCTATGCCTAATCCGTGGTATATTTGAAGGACTACAAGTGAAAGCCTCAGACTTGTTGTATAACTATCCATAAATAAAAATTAAATAAAAAAGCTAAATTATATGTTCCTAGAATAATTTTTCTCTGGCTGTACAAGGTAGTCACTTAGAGACATGCTCGTAACTCTAATCGCAAAATTTACTGTCTATTTGTAATTATACGTAAAGATCTGTATGATATTTATTCTCTAAGTATGTATGATCTTTATCCTATTTTATTTTCAATAGTTTCTGTTACGACCAACTTCACAGAAAATTTGATGAAATATATTAAGAGGAATTACTGAATTAGATTGGGACTAGTCCAGTTAATTTTGCAACTTTACCAAAACAATCAAGTTTTGCAACTTATTGCTAAGATTTGATTATTGTTAAATAATACATATGTAACGGCTTAAGATCATACTAATATATAATGGTTCTCTTCTGTAATAGGGTGACTCTGGTGGCCCGTTGTTGTGCAGAAACAAAACAACTGATTCGTGGTTTGTTGGTGGTATTGTCAGCTGGGGAATAAAATGCGCACACCCAAGACTTCCTGGCGTATACACGTATGTGCCAAAGTTTGTGGATTGGATACACAAACAAATGATAATTTATTCTGATTGAAATTGAGATCTGGATCAGAACAATAACGATAAGCTACCACGTGGCAGTGGATGCTTTTATGACAATATACAAGAGGAAGGGAAGTTTAATAAAGCATAATGAAACATCCCTTGTAGAAGGTCTAAAACAAAAGAGGCAAGTATATTCAGATATGAAATTAAAATATCCAACATTTAAAGAGTGACAGTGCTATAAATTGCCTCCAATTGTTCTACGTTCCTGTGTTTTGAAACTGTCATTTATTTATGTATACCAGTTAATTCAATTTTAAGTCAAAGATAATTTTATTTTTCCATCATCAAAAGAACGTACTACAAGAACTTTAATGCTATGGCAATTAGCATTTGATATTTTTCTAGTTTCCCAATCTTATGTGAAGCAACAAATATAATTTTCTCAAATTGTGTAAATGTTTTGATTGTAAAGAGGCAAAAAGTAGCCCATAGCTACTCATCCTTGTGAGTCAAATCTTTATGCTTACAGTTTACGTGTGTATGTGTAAATTGTTACTACTGTAAAAATTATTAAAAACAATGTAATGAGGTACTTATGCTAGATCAAGTATTATATATGTGTTATAAAGAAGGCATGGTCGATAGATGACAGCCTTTAGTTTCTTATAGAAATACAATTTGTTATTCAGTGATATGTACTTTGTTGTATGTGGTAACTTTTTCAAACTGTTGCATAAAGAAAATTGATATGTTCCCACTTGTTACACATCTATTAATATTAATTGCATTACGGAAAGTCCGGTTAGTCTATTTTTGGTTTAGGATGAACATATCAGGAGGGCTCAAAGCAAGAATGAAGTTGGCTGTTGTAATTGTAAAAATAAATTCGTAATTACGTTTTGAGGTTGATGTCATGTTCCGTGTTACATAATGTAGATAAAAGGCTGGATATAGATATTTCAAACAAAATTTGAATGAAAACTTTCAGCCACTTATCTCTCCGTTTAATTGATCTCGAATAGAAGTACATCCCTCCCTAAATCATTGACATACATATATGTAATTTTGGTGCTTACGTAACATATGTACTTATATATTAAGTACAGTACTAACCGTTTATACATGTAAGTAAAATATATGTACAATCAATGTTTTGTGACCCACAAATAACTTATACAGACTGACAGAATGTGCTCAGCTTTGTATGGTGCACCTTATATTGGGATACGATAATAGTTTGGTAGATGGCAAAACACAGTTCGTTATAATTCTTCAAATATTTTTCCATTGCCAGTTCGATGACATTCAAGTTCGTACAAATTGCAAAATAATTAAGAATTGACTATTTCTTAGCAATTACATTACCTCCTGTCTTTGTGTATATCTATCTCTCAATCTTTTATATTATTCTTTTCTTTCGAAACGTAGAAGCATTAAGAATTAAGATCGCTAGTGATTCTTTTTAATTTTATGTCGAAAGATGATTTAAATAAAATGAATCATGTTTGTTCCAATTTAGTTCATAGTTATGCTTCTCTTACAGTGGGCCTACATCCCTAGGATTAGTAACGTAACAGAGTTTAGTAAATATTACATAATGATTTTTACCAGCAAACTTCTGTTCATGCCATATTAAGTAAAAGCTTATAATTATTATTTTACAATTTTATTTCTTAGAAAAATAAGTTTATATTCAAGATTATCCTTAAGAATAAATAGCGGAGTTAACAATCACCAAAATATCCAACAAAACACTTATTATTCAAGGTTTGTTTTAGTATCATGTGAAATTATATTTGATCTTTCGGCAACGTAATTCCCAAACAATGTTTATCGCCACTACCCATGTTTAATGTAAAAACTGAAAGGCCGTAATTTTTGTAGGGTACAGTGTGTGGTAGAACATGAATGTTTATATTATATGACTTTATTGTTCAATTAGGAGAAGTATATTAAACAGTAGTATAAATATCAGATCTATCAAATGAGAACGCACAAAGAGGGATGTGTTTAAAGAAAGAGAAATTTTGTATATGATATGCAGCAATTTTCTAGAAAAGCCTTTGTGAAACTAAACTTCCTTCAGCTACCAATCTATTTGTATATCAAGTCTGCAATTTTGTAAAACCTAGTATAGCCATTTGTAAGTGTAGGATAAATTGTAGAAGTGTAAGATATCTTGTAAATGATAATCACCATAAAGACACAAGAACTGAAACTGTTTCAGAGAACTACCAAAAGGTTATCTAAAATTGCAAAGAATATTGAAAAAATATGTTGTTACACATGAAGTCAATCTGTACTATCGCCAAATACCAGATGTACCTTTTCATAACTAAGATCACTGAACTATATCTTTTTTCGTATTCATGAAATTTTTGTATACTTGGGAAAAAACTTTATCTTTATAGAAATCAGAATATTACACAAGAATTAAATAATTTTTTTTGATAAATTCAAAATAATACTGAAACATCTTCCAGTAAAAGTAGTTTTATTAGAGACAAAATAGTGATAAAACTTACTCGTACTGAGTTGAGATAAGCATTTAAAATTCAAACAGAAACGTTTGCCTTAATCTCCAAACTTTCGTAATGTAAATTTATGTTTAAAGACAAAATTTAATCGTACATAATATTTTTGTCCCCTAACAGGGTAATTATGTATTCAAGTATGAACAGTCAAGGAGAAAATGTGGTGTTGGAAAAACACAAAAATAGTTAAAACTTAAGCAATTAAAAGTTTTAAGAACTAATTGATAGTTCTCTCCATAAAATGTACTCTACTATAAATAAAGATTATAAATTAAAATTGCTTGAAACCACGGAAATAGACCCAAACATAATTTCATAAAATTGTAACATACATTTTATATCTTTATAAAAGCTGGAAGCGAATATAAAATATTTTGTGTTGTCTGAAATCGTTTCTACTGAATTCGAAATACCTGTAGACACAATGTATCACGAAATATATGAATATTTAAAAAGTTTTTCAGAAAGGCACTAATTTTGCTCTGTTATTATTGTCCCTTCTTCTACAAATTTACTTTGTTGAACAAGAAAAAAACACCATTGATTATTAAGAACATCTTTGTATGTGTATAGAACACGTATGTGTATAGAACATTTAATCGAAATGTATCATTTTCGTTTGCTTTAAAATTATGATTATTTATTAATAGTTGTTATCATAACTATTTCGTTCAATTTAAGATCAACAAAGTGAAAGTTGTTTGTTCTTATTGATTTATTTTTTGTCCTACCTCACAAGTATAAAGTTTTTCAAGTTTCAACAACTGCTCTCTCGTTATCATGAAAGGGACTTTAAACTATTTATGCTATAAACATTGGAATTACTTTAATTCTAGTTCATAATAAGTTTCAGCAAGAATTTACATAAATTAGTTACTTAAAATGTTTGTATCATGTGAACTCCTGTTTGCAAGGCAGTAACTTTACAGATACTTCATTTTTCTTAGCTCGTTAAAGTATAACTTCAAAACAAGTAATTTTTACATTCTTTTAATCCACTTTCATGTTCTTTAAGAAAAATATTAGTTGGTATTATAAATAATCAACAGTAACACGTGCGTCAAGTTCTCCACCATATATAAATAACGTTGTTTGTTAATAATTATTTTAAATGAACGCTAAAAATTATTTTGCAATTCAATATTTTAATTTAATCATTTAAATTAGTTTTAGACAGTTAATTTATCACTATTCATTTAACAATGTTCTTTATAAACTTGTAGTTTATCTACACTTGATAAATTCAAAACTCAATATTTTTGTAATTGGTCAAAACTTTCAACCAAATATCCAAGTATATTATTGTTAATGAGTCCAATGATAAATACTAAAATATAATGTAGTTAACGTAGATGATTAGTGCAAATGTTTCAAGTGCAGATAGAGGTCAAACATAGCATTCATTGTCATATTTTTTAAAACAAACTCCAACAATAATTGACAATAACTTAATTGAATAAATACATAAAATAATATGAAGCTTTAGAATGACAATAAATTTTGACAGTTCAGTGATTTACAACATATTCCATTTTGCAGGGGCGGACGTTGATGATGGAGATCACCATGTATTGTTATTCAATATTCGTTGTCAGACTTGTTAATATTTCATATTAGTAGAGTTTAAGACAAGATAAACATTAAGCGTTCTGACGTTTCATATTTTATATTGAAATTATTTTCGTCTTACATTATGAAAATTTTTGTGTTTTGGCATCGAGAAGGATTTACCAATTTCAAATACGCTGTAAGAATTATATCAGGTTGTTGCAGAAGTGTTTTCTCTAAACTTTAATCGAATTATTTGTATAGTATAGTGTTAATTACCTAAATTATAGGAAATGAAACAAGTACATTTATTGACATATTTCCAGTAATATATAAACATAAGACAAAGACCGTCATATGCATGTATACTAGAGTGTCCCGTTTTTTCGATATCTTTTGCGCCTTAGTGACAGAAAATGTGCTTTGGTGGTAGAGATCTTGTGTGAGCAATTTCATTTTTTAAGGTATTTGGAGAATCCGAATCAGGTTTGAAAATTTTTGCTATGCGACCCCGCACTACATATTACCAAATAGGCTCTCAAGTCTCTCCATCAATGTATTTTTTATTGAAATGGGTTTGTTTTGTGCTTTTATGATAAACGAGTTTATTGGAACCCGTTTTAATGCAGCTTTTACAGTTTTCCCTTTATTTAATCTATGAAAAAACCCCCCCCTCGCAAGGGCCCATTTCCATTATAAAATTATTTTTCCTACAACAATTCCGGGCGAACAGAGTACGACTTGGAGTTTGAAAGCGCCATAATAACATCAGAGGTGTTTTGTTTTTATACTTTAATCAATTCCAGTTTTTCGTTGCTTTTAATTTCTCAAAAATAACCCAGAGGTAGCAAGCTATTTGCAAGTAGCTGGACAACGCTCGTATTTGCCCACCCAAAATCTGCCTCAAGCTCATTCACCTTCTATTTAAGTTAGTAGTTGCACTTTCAACATAATATCGGCATGTTCTGCCTTGCTTGTAGCATCGAAGGAACAAATCAATCTCGCGCTTCACTTCCAAAAACTGACGAAGAAGCTTCACTTACAAATTTGACGACAATTTCCAGCCCCTGGTTGTGAATGAGAGGCAACGAATATTGCCGTCACCAACAGCAGAATTTCTTATATTTTCTTCCAGTTCTTCTGAAGTAGCATAGTTCGTTAAGGGAAGTTCAGTAATCAAGCATATTGTGGTAATTCTCACAACCCAATCTGTCTTTTGGATGAAGGAACTGATGTACAGAGATTTGTTTACTGGCACTTCTTTCTTTCTTTATTATTATACATCCGAGTCTTCTGATTTCTTAATTGCTGTGGGTTATCATTGGGATTATAATGTGTTCAGGGTACGTGACAAACCATAAGTGTTCACCACTTTGTACCCAGTAGCCCTATCTTAGTTCCTAAAGCCTTGACTTAGCTACTGCAAGGTCCTGGGAACGATCCCAGTGGCCGTCCAGCCTGACTGAGAGTTTTCCAGATTTTTCTTCAGTCATAACAGACAAATGGTGGGATGATTCCTAAACTAGTTCCTGGCCGACTACCTTGCAACATTCTCTGCCACACTCTATCCGGGCCTGAGCCAGAGATGCCTAAAGGTTATATATAAATTTAAATGCAAAGCACTACTATCTACACGATGTCACAAAGTTTAGAAGGCAGGAAGCGTGAACGGTGAGTGACGTTCGATAGATGCCTAGATCCTTCTCAAATACACGGAACCGTCTTCACTAGAATCCAAACGGGCGCGTAGATTTGTATCACATAACTTAATAAGATGTACAATTCTTCAGTTTGATTTCCTGTGCTCACGTAGAGACAAAGAATTATCTTAGTTGTTGTGAGCCATCTCGCCTGAGCTATCGGTCCTGGATTCTTAAGCGTGAGGTTTTTTTGGTAGTTACCATTGAAAACCGCTTTGCGAATTTCTTATAAGGATCCTTGGTGTATCTGCTATATCATTGACTAGTATAGAGTATACTTTGAAAGAACAAAGAGGCAAGTTCTCTCATGTAACAACTGTTCGTTTGGGATCCTTTTGTTATTCCGTCTAATCGTTTGATTGTGTCTTAGCAACAAGATATTTAAGTGCATTCAGTACACCGCATTTTGCACGGCAGTACCGATAATAGTTTCAATCAAATCAACTACACCATTTTTTTCTTTCTGCATTCAACACTGTCCCATCGCAGCCTAAACCCGAAGAGAGAGAGATAAATAAATGTTATCGTCATTAACATAGTCAACGATGCTCCTGACGGTTTCGTCAGCGTGACTCTAGACTCTAGACTATATACCGTGTCCTTGTCTCTTCAATCAAAGGGATATGTTCTTCACTTCTGTATTTTTTGTAAAAGGTATCTCCCTATATTTGTTTTGGGTATAAATAAAAAAAATATTCTTTTCTTCAACCGGATCTTCCAGCGAGATTTTGATAGCATTCAAATGTGGAAGAGCTACTGATACCAAGTGAATATTTATTAATTGTTTCTGCAAATGTTTTAAGCAGCAGGCATTGAAACTTTCCAGAACGTTGTATATAAATATGCCTTTAGAAGTAGAAAGACGTCAGCAGCCAATGCTAACTAAGTACAAATATGAAGTAATAAAACCATATTATTTCAACAAAGCTGATTGTATCTCCTAATCGGGCATTTTTCAGCAATTCATAGATTAAATAAGGCTAAAACTATAAGAACAGGTCCCAATCAACTAGTTTATCATAAACACACAAAACAAGATCATGCCAACCAAAAGAATACGGTGATGGAGAGACTAGAGAGCCGATTTTATTAAAATGTTGTTTGCGGAATTGCATAACTAAAATTTTCAAAGCCGGTGCGAAACCTCCAAAACATATTCGAAAAATCTGAAATTGCTCACACGAGATCTCTGCCATCAAAGCACACTTTCTGTCACCAAGGCACTAAAGGTTTCGAGAAAATGTTATTTTCGAGACATCCTAATATATACTGGCATGTCTTGTTCTATATTCTATCGATTGTAATCACTAACTCAAGGCTAAAACAATTTATGTTCACAAATAATCATTATACTATTCACAACCTTACCACACTATAATCTGTGCCATCTTCAGACTTCTCCTATCTGCTAACACTGGGGATGGTAATTTCTTTTGTATCTCTTGGAGATCCTTTGATTTTCATTTTCTCTTTTCCGACTATGACCTACTCTTTAAGTTTAAGACTCACCATCTCTTTCCTCTTCGGTCTGTCTCTCGTTCTCTTTCACTTCCCCATAAGTTCTTCAGCCATCACTCTTGAATCGACTTGTTTCACGTTTCTTTTTTCCTTCCTCTTTCTCTCATCTTCTTCCATGATCTTATGAATTCCTTCCTTATGTTTAATCCTTCGTTCTAATTCAACTCTATTCTCCATTTTCTTTGCATTTTCTTACTTAGACCATTATATTTTATTTCCTTGTTCTAGATTTTGTTTCCTATCATGTTATTTCGTGCTAGCTGCCTTTCTTGGCAAAGTTTATACACTGTTTTTATTTCCCTTTTTATTCTAATTTCTTCCTTGTGTTGTGTTTTCTGTTTTCAATTCTCTTCTTAGTTTAACCTATATACACTATGTTAAACTATTTCCACTTAATTATATGCATAATTCATCTTATACTCTGCTTATCATTCCTCGTTTCCCTTTTCCCCTTATTATGTCAAGTTCTTGAGCAATGAACACATTTTTTTAGCCTTGACTCAGTGGTTAAGGTTTTTACTAAATTTCCAAATAAACGTACAAGAGACGTTTTAGATTACGCCATGTTGAAATTATATAAGTGAACCATTCACTTTATCTTTTCCATTATTCTTTGCTATTTCAATGAACATTATAAAGTTAAATGCGTTTTCTTATCAACAGACAGTTCCATTTCCACTTTTATCAACAGACTTAACTCAGTTCAATTTTTCCCAACAGATAATCTTTGGTTTCGATTACTCCCTATAAAATGCCTTATAATTTACATTTCTCTTCATATGCATGTCTACTACATCCCTTTGTACTCAATATTATACCAATGCATTTAAAAAATAAAATCCGTTGTCAATTCTAAAAATCGGTAACAAACCGACCAAAATAATTGATTAACCTATAATTCCACTCACTGTAAATTATATGACTGACGAGAAAATTGTTTTCCTCTTTCATGCCCAAGGTAACACCTCACGATTTGATAATCTACACTAAGATTATACAGGCGTACATCATTTTTTTTTTTTTTTTTTTTTTTGCTTACAAGCATCTTTCAACTATAATTCATCAAAACCTATATCCGCGGTATTTTTTTTAAAAAAAATATCAATTTAAGTTTGGCACTTTATATTACTTTTATTTTAGAAGTCCGGACTGCTTCGCAATGCAGTGACATATATTTCACATTTGAAAGTTGCATTCTGTTAAGTACATAATAAATACAACAATATCCATACCCTACGTAAAATTTCTACGTAGTTTCTTCAATTTAATATTGTAATCCTATTAAATAAGCTTGAGGATGGTATCACATCACACGTATTTTTATTTACTGAATGTCAAAAAATATTCATATAATTTCATAGTGTTTTATCTATAATTATCACGAATAATATTTTCATTTTAAATAAATATCATCAGGAAATCTGTTTTCTTCAACCATCATCGCATGTCCTTGGGACGCTCTCCGTATATTCAGAAATATCTCTGCCATCAAAGTACACTTTCTGTCACCAAGGCACTAAAGGTTTCGAGAAAATATTCTTTTCGAGACATCCTAATATATACTGGCATGTCTTGCTTCTATATTCTATCGATTATAATCACTAACTCAAGGCTAAAACAATTTATGTTCACAAATAAGCATTATACTATTCACAACCTTACCACGCTATAATCTGTGCCATCTTCAGACTTCTCCTATCTGCTAACACTCTAGCAATAATAGCAGCTGTTTATCTAATTTTCCTTTGTTTAAAGAAATAAATATTCTGCAATAGATCGATACACTTTGGAAAGTTAGATATAAATGAAACAATTATTTACAAATGATAATAATACTGGTAGCTTAATTCCATAAGATCCATCGGAAAAACGTAATTTTGTAATGTTTGGATTTTAAATTATCTTACTTTTCATTCAATTTTGATGCTTACCTATAGCTATAAAGTGAAGTTTTAAAAAGCGAATATTGAAAGAACTATTCAGGGTGATGGAGGAATTAATCAGCATAGAATATCCTAACTTAAGCTATGAGTATATACACGCGTTTGTATAAGATGTAGATTCGCCTGAAATATCTTCAGAAAAAGTCTTCAGAACATTATCACTGTAGTGTTTTTAGGAAATACATATTATTAACGTTAAATCACGATCTTAAACCCGACTTATCGTTATTTTTACAATGTATATTGAAGTAATTAATATTTTATAGCAAATCAAACTAACGTTTCTCTTGTACATTTATTTATTGCACAAATAAGGTATTATACTCATAAACTTTCAAAAATACTAAACAGATTTTATATCGGAAATACGTCGCTTTCACTTTACGAAAACGTAATTATTAAATCACATAAATATAAGTCTAGAAGTAAAAACATAATATCAACTATTTTATATTTCCAAATCCCTCACTCGTAAGAGCCACTCTTAGATTTCATAGCGTATAATGCATTTTAGTTTAAGATATTTTAATATTTAACATAAGTGCTGTGAATTATTGGCTTTTTCACTTGACTTGCCTCAAAGCATTTTATAAAAATGATCAACTTATAACTACAATTTTACAGAAAGTAAATTACAATCAAATGAAACTTGTTGTATGAAACTAATAGATTGAAATTGTTTTGTATATTGCCCGCCTCTGTCAAATTATATAATTGTTCCAAATTGTAAATATAAAAGGAAATATGCCATTATGATCACGACAATAAAAAATTCACACCGGTACCTTATTTAAAAAAATCATTTGGCAGTTCTGTACACGACGAGCTTCCACAAAGACGTATATTTGGGATTATGTAAATGTTAGTTGCTTTCTATAGACTATATTGTCCCCAAATATATGATCCTTAAAGTGTGAAATAGGCACAAAACTACGTGCAAATATTGTTCAGCTATGTTAATTACTATAGAATAGTAGTAGTAGTACTGTATTTTTACACGAAGTATTTTTCTCTGTGACTTGTAAATTTGTGAACGAAGTGTGAATTGTTTAAATAGCCTCTTTAATGTGTAGTTTGCCTTTTCATTTTAGAGTTGAGTTGTAACACTATTCTATTATTTCTAAATAATAAAATTATATGTTATCAAGAATTGTCTTGCTAAATTACTGAGCTAAAAAGAAATATGAAAAATGTATAAATTTCGAAATAACATGAAAATTGGAAAGTGTATTAAAGAGGCTAAGTATACTGAATAAACTGTGGTGGTCCAAATCGATACAGGGTAGGAAAAGTATATCGTAAATTACAAATCCCTATACCCCAACTAACAATGTTCAGAATCCAACATATACTTCATCTCTTAAAATGACACTGAGACAAATTATTACCAGTACATATTTAACAAGATAACGAAGTACTAAGAGTACCATACATTGAAAACAAGTAAGGCAATGTTCCAGAATGTGGAGAAAAATATTTTAAGGGATATGGTCTACGTATTAAAAAAGTATATATTTCCTCTGAAGATTTACACAAAAAATGTGTAATTTGGAAGGTATTTACCCTCAGAGGTAAGAGTTTTATCACAGCAAATGAGACAATATTGCAACAAAGAATAGAGTTTTACGTGTCCAGGGAATGTATTTGAGAAGATTTTATAAGTTAGTCGCTGTTTAGAGGAAGAACAAAGAGTAGTTATCTCCTTCATTTCAAAAATGAAGAAACTCTAAATAAGAAATAATATCAATTCGATAAGCAAAAAGAGTTGCTCGCTGTCCTTAAATGTCTTTTTCTGCGAGGTCAAGCTGGTTTTCTTAAATATGAGTGGTAACAAATAAATATGTTTTTCAACAGTGTGCTTTTAAACTTCTCAAAACGAAATAGGACCCTACATATTGGTTATTAGGTGCAAATTATAAAGGAAACATTACAGATGTCACACCCATTTTGTTTCCCACTATTTACATAGCTATAATACATCCAAATTAAGAACTAATCACTGAAACACATTCTCCGGATTTTTCAAAGATTTATTTTATTAAAATGTTGTTCCATACATTTCTTGAGTTTGTATTGAACTTTTAATTTAGGCATAAAAGACATGTGTTCCTAATAACGCGTTACGGTACAAAGTTAATAATATTCCTTTTCCTCATTTCAGCAAGTTGATAATATTGTTACCTTACAAGACAAACATCAATGTATTAAGGAATAAGATGAATGAGCGTAGTAATATTTTTAACATGTTCTTTCATTGAAAATACAAAGTTCTGTTCGTGAACCTGGAACGTTTCCTTTTGAAATCTTGATTTGGATTCTGATATAGATATTCGTATCAGCTATTTCATTTACAAAATATGTTCTCTGGCAATGTGAAACTTATTATAGAGTTAGGTTGCTTGTGTTAGGCATATTGTTTATTTTTATTAGTGTATGAAGAACATAAATAAAAAATCAGAGTGGAAAAACATTCTTCAAATTTTTCACTGCTGGTGACAGCGACAGGGCCGATAGTGAAACAAATTGACAATCGGAAGCGGATAATATTAGAAAGGAATTCAGGTATGTGTTATATTCCTGCTTTTGGTAAAAAAAAAATAACCAGCAATAGAAAGTAACATTTCTATCTAAAAGGACTTATAAATCGTATTTATTTCCAAAAGTGGCGTGTAAAAGTAACTTTAAGCACGTGCGATTAAACTACGACGCTGAATAACTGCTATTTCAATGTTGCAAATTAAGGAAAAACGGAAATTATTCATTACACAAATATCGCTGAGTACGATATTAGGAATACATGCAGGGGCTGCGACATTAGGCACAATTGGGAATTCGAATATGTCGGGCACGTGTACACCTTACGGTGGATATGACTACATTGTCAGTGCATCAAACAAAATTACTCTACAAGTTATCAGTATTTAGACATTACCAGATTATTACATATCTCAGATTATGAATGTTAATACATATCTTTGATTATTAATACATATCTTTGATTATGATTATGAATGATACAATCAATGTTACAAAATATTTGGGCTTCCTTTATAACTTAAATTCATATTTTTACAAATGGTTCTTTTTCCACTCGTGCAGTTCTCCTATTGGTGTGTTGGTTGTGTCAACAGTTTGTGTTACGGATGTTGCTGCTACTCTGAAACATCCATATTGAGCGATAAAGTGTAATGCAATTTAGGAACAGGTGAAATAATTGGCATACTTCTCTTACTTGTTAATAAGAAGTAATCATTCTGATAGTTTCTTCCAACGCAAACTAATTATGTCAAAATTATTAATTCTGTAATAGAAGACGTTGCTTTCACTAGCAGTATTTCAAATTGTTTGAACGCAATTATGCGTGTATGTGATTATGTGTTTTAAATATGATGCATAAGGCTTCATTAACTTGCAAAATCGTATTACTATTCCTTATTATTAATAATAATAAAATAATAATATATTGGATTGTAAACATTTAAAACTCAGTGTCAGGGATTTGTAAACTACTAGATACATTTTTCTGCCATACAAGAGCCACATAAGTTTTTAACTATATTGCTCTCTCCGAAACTTCTCCTTTTAAAAGTGTTACTAGATATATTGCTCTCTCCGGATCTAGTACCTAATCTTCGCTGCTGTTTTCTTTAAATTCAATATTACAAACTTCCAATTTCACCTTTCATATTCATATACAGTACATTTCTCTTTAAATTCTGCTATAATTCTTTCTCCACGAATTCGTTGTAAACTTGACCTATCTTCTTATCTTCGCAACAGCGACCATTCCCAGGAGCTTAGATGTAACGTAAGGTAAACTTTGCTCCCTGCTATCTATATCCGGTGAAATTTCCGACTGTAAACAATGTTTAATGAATAATCTCCTTTTGATTTTCTGCTTTTAACATCGAGGAATGACGTTGGTTTTATGTCGCGCTAAACCCTTTAAGCATATACAAATTCCGATGCACCAAACCAATACACAATGTGACAGAAGTTAGAAATGATTAAGCTATTCCATATGAACAATGATTGAGTGTATTATCTCATTCAATGGGAATAGTTAACTACTCATGAAATAAAATGAATTTTAAAAATCCATAAAGTTAATCCATAAATGATTCCAGAGTATTTTTTTTTTATTTCGGATCCATCTTTGACCCCTGCTTCCTTGCATTCATTGCAAATCTCTTAGTGGACTCGCCTCTTTAGCAGATTTTTTGCCTACCTTTCTCCTCAAAAGGGAAGACAGTCCCCTGATTGCTGATGTTACTTTAAGTGAATATACATTTTATTTCGGAATGCCTAGTATATGGGCATAAGCTGAATACCGAAATAAAATGTGTATCTCGTGTTAGCATTCAGGTTTCGACCTGAATTGTGCATGAATGTGTGTGTCATATGTGCAAATAAGACAGTAATTGGTATGGCATCAAAGTACCCAGCAAAATATTAATATTAGATAGTCTGCACCCCACCTATTTTTCATTGTTTGAATAGGCACAAGTGAGAAATGGTACAGCCAGATCTCTCTTAATCCTAACCTAAAATTATAAATTAGGTATGAACATTAAAGTTATTTAGTTATTCATATTTTGAGCACCATCTATTTCCCTCTTTTGCGTAAAAGTATTTCGCTTCTCCACTTACGGAATCTCTATGGTTCGTCGAAGTTTGTATTTTTAAGAGTGTATTGAAGAGAGGAACACACATGGCAACATTGCTGGATTTTGAAAGCAGCAATAAAAATTTTAGTTGAGCATTTGTCGTCGAAGGTCTAAATCAAAGTAGGAGAAAGAAAGTTTAGCAAGAAATCTAAGTCCCAGTGCGCGCGATTGATAAAAGACTCTGTTAGTAAAACTTTGGTAAACCTTATTTTGATTGGTCATCTTAGTAACTACAGACTTCAACTCATCTCGATGGCATCCGTGCAATGCTGTTAAAATCCACAATAATCCACGTCCAGCGACATTCGTGCAACCTCGTGAACTGAGGCCGAGCACTCTGGTCCACAAGACTACCGGGGTCGCGAGGCTTGGTCGGACTTCTGAAAATATCTTCTACTGTCTATCTCTATTTTCTGTCTATCTCGTATTTATTTATTCTACTATTCTTATCTATCAATCAATCTATCCATGTTTTCCACTGCCTTCCACTAGATTGAAATGTTAGCGCTTGTCGAATTGTAGACGCATACGTTTATGAGATTAATACTATCTGAACGTAAATTTCATTCATTTAGATAGTTAACATCTTAACATATATGTACTGAATAAAGTAGACCTATGTTTTGGAGCATTGCGTAATTATCACAAATCAAATGGATCCCAGTGTCTATAGTCCTCTGTTTTTATTTCAAGAACCACTATTATTTATCGTGAATTGTTCTACTACAATGCGTTAGTACTAATTTTTAGTATTTTAATGCAACTGTAAAGGCAAAGTGACATTAAAGGGGTGTTACATAATGTTAGTTAAACAATGGTGCTGTAAAGTAATTAAGTTATCTGTTGCAGTATTTCTAGTCTGTCCGAAAGTGTATTTTTTTATGAAGTTAATAATAGTAGATATAAACATGTGTAGTTCAAATGAAACATGTATTCCCATTTCTAACATATGTAAGCAATGTAAAATTTGTGCTTCATTTGTATCGCATTGTGAGCAATGTTAAATAAACTGTGTATTAAAATGTCATAACTCGTTGTCAATTAATACAAACTCAATACCTATTTGACATACAGGTTGACTTGATCGAAGGTAAACAATACACAGACTTTGCGAGATGTCCTTTCGGAATGACGGCCGCACTCGCCATTTGCGACGTCGACAAAATTAAGCTGAAAAGGGACCATTGCGATTTTGTGAATTCTATTTCTGAAAATGCTTTACACCATTCGGTAGGGCATACAGTACAAAGAAATCCAGAAAACCTACAGATTTTTATCAGTGGAACCTAAATAGGGATGAAGAGAAACAACATCAAATTTCGGGGAAAAAATTATCTTCTTTGTTAACTGCTGGACGGGCTGTAGTCAACAACAATATTAACTAGATAAATGGAAATGCATAGTAACAGTTTGTAGAGCAACTAAAGAAACCTCAAAAACTGATATTCAGCGAATGTTTAAAAGTAAAAGTGGTCGCATAAAAAGGTAGCAAACTTCAAGTAAGAATTTTGAAGCGATAATTGTGGACTTTATTTTCAGTGAATATTGGCATTCATCAATGACACAAATGAAGTGATATTATAAAAACGAGTGTAAAGAGAATGAATATATTATCAAAATTAACTCCAGAAAGGACAACTCTTCATGAAAAGAAAAACTGTCAATTATTTATATTGGGAGGTTTTTAGGCCTTTTATCTGCTGTCTTTAGAAACTTGTTATACTTTGATTCCTTATGTATGCAACAGCCCACAGATTTTTACCCCGATCAAGGGTTTTGATGTCTCCTTATAAGCAGAGCCGGATTTACCACTAGGCCCGGGACTTTCCTAAGAGCGCACTTTACCAGGAAAAATTTGAAATTACTACTTACAACGCGAGACGAAATAAATGTATGGAGAGCGCCAAATACAATTACATTTGACTTGGGTCAACTCTCGTACATAACTGACTTCAAGTAATTTACACTTAGTTTAATTTACATTAGAAATAATAAAGCAAACATTAGTGCTTATAATAGGAACATTCTTTATTATTATTTTTGCTTTTGTACACTCCAATGTTCATTTTTAGTTACCCATATGGTGTAACAGTTATCTATTGTTAACGACTCCTCGAATCGTTATATTTATAATCCATAATTTATGAGTTTTCAAGGATTAGAGATTATATGTTAAATAGCACATGTTTCGCTTCAAATGATAAAGCTTTATAAACCGCAGGTTATACTCATAAACAGACAACACGAAACCAGAGTTAACTCAGAAATGATTCACAAGAATCATTTATGAGAGAGCTCTATTGGGGTTAGAAGTCTGACACCTTTACGTATCTAATATTACTGAAATGTAGGTCATTGAAATTAAATTCAAAGGTTCGATTACTAAAATCTTACATTGAGCAATTGGTAGGTTTCTCGGAAACAAATATTGCACATGCCATTTCTACACAAAATACTTATAACAATTACCAGAATTCTGCAACATGAGAATACTGGTGTACTTATAAATGGTCACAAACCGAATGACGGGAAAGTAAAATAACCGATTTAACTTACTTGAAATGTGTATCGAATCGTTAAATGTGAATTTGTGAGACACAGTGAGACTCGGGTGTTTCGTTTATTTAATTTCTCTGCTCGTGACGCTTCAATTTTGAACCAACTTGGTCATATACCTGAGGTTTTAGAACGACGTTCTATAACACGACATTTTACGTCACACGACGTTACAGTCATCGCCTCATCCCATCTACAGGTTCAGCAATCTGCTAGTGATTGTTTACCTCAAATATCCGGAAAAGGTAGCAATTGCTCTAGCTGACAGTTTATTTCTTAAATGTTACATTCCTTTACGTGTTTCTTAATTATTACATACTCAACAAACATTTCTCTTATGGTATTTTACAATCCTTGGCTTTGCCGTCGTCCTTTTACAAAAATATGAATAAAATATAATTTCAAATAGGTTTCATTTTCGATTCAGACTTGGAACTCTGAATGGGCAACAGGTACTTTGTGTTGTAGCAGTTTATATGCATGAAGATGTATTTTAAGCTAAATTTCTGTATATGAGGAAACCTAATATGTGTTTTCCTAACTTGTCTTTTCGGGTCCGCAATGGATAGGTACCATGCGTTCGAATTCTGCTTGCCGATCGCCCTGACTGAGGTTTTCCAGTTTCCTTTAGTTTGACCACATGAACGTCAGGATGGTACCTTAACTAATACACCGGCTGTTATCCTCCCATACCCTATCCGGATCTGATTCAAAGAAGGCTAAAGCCCTTAAAATTTTCAAAAATAATCTAACCTATCTTTTATGTCAGTAGAAACAAGACTTACTTTTCTCCCTAACTTGACCTTATATCATCAGGAAATAAATATTCCTGGAGATTGTGAGAGTTTCCCACGTTTTTAAGTTTGTGAATGAGTTTGTATTGTCGTCTCTAGAAAATTTGTAGTATTGAAGTTGCTAGTTTTTAGGAGCGACCAATTGACGGGTCGACCGACATACACTGCAAAGTTCAATTCTATAAACCTATATATTTTTTCCTACATAAAGGGAAATGTTAAAAAATATGAATTAATAAATGTTAAATAGAGAGGAGAAATTGTGATGATCTTACCATTGCTGCTTATGAGGATAAATATCAATATGGCGGTCAGTGAAAACTAAAACAGCTTTACATTGATGACGCAAAACTCCCCTATTCGTTTTATCTTTTCTATGGTCAACCCGGTTATTCAGTTCAGTCTGCCTCACTGTATTATTTAAATTATTTATTTATTTTACTAACAATTTTATTTATGTTTCATTAATATTTGCGACTTTTTGTTTAATTTACTTTAAAGTGTTTTTATGTGAATGAAAATAGTTTGTATTACCTTTCTGCCCTGTGTAATTCCACAAGTTAATTAAAATTGTTCATTGTAGGACTATGTAATTAATGTTATTATTTTATTATTAATAATATTATTGAACTGTATTTTGTAAATAACGACACTAGCAGAGTTAAATAATTGTTATATTATTATTATTAGTAGTAGTAGTAGTAGGCGAACGTTTGTTACTGCACCGATGAACTTGCGAGTTTCGTAAGCCATAGAGTTAGTTAGTCAGTTAGTTAGTAGTAATAGTAGTAGTAGTAAATGGCGAGAGGACGGAGGAGAGTAATTTTTATATAATGTGAATGTGAGAATGAAAAAGAAGGAAGGGTTGAAGGAGAAAGGGCAGGGCGCTGGAAGTCATGGGCCTAGGGCGCCTAGAAGCATAAATTCGGCTCTGCTTATAAGAGCAACTAAGCAGGCATTCGTAAGAAAGTTGCTGTGCCTCTACCATAGTGCTTGAAACTAGACTCTGACCGACTCCATTCCCAGTTTCTCTCCTACCCCATCCCGACCTGACAAAAAAATAAAAAGAACCCAGTCCTCTTCGTTAGTGGTCGAATGGCCTTTGTTAAGTTCTTGTGAGTCTTGTCATGTCCAGGTCCAGGCATTTCTTCGAACTTTGAAGCTGTGCTTCACCTTCACTATTTACAGCCCTTCGTTTTCTATTTTTTAGGCGGTGCAAGGGTGTTTAAAGAAATTTTCAGAAATCGAATTAACAATATCGTAATAGTCCTTTTTAAGAAAGAATACAACAATGATCTACACAAAAATCTTTCTTGTGATTTGCTTCCTTTCTTACGTGTCCAATTTTCACTTCTGGTTTTAATTATTCACAAAATCTCTGTTTAAAATTTATTTTAGGTACTCTACCTAATAGTGCTATGGATTTACAGCGATCTGTTCATGTTCTTGTTGACTGAAAACGCCTCCAGTGGCTGAAAACGGAAGTCAAACGAAAGATTTTTCGAACTTTCACTCATTTCTCTGTAGCCCTGTCTAGGTTCCGCCGATAAAAATGGATGCTTTATCGAATGGTGCAAAACATTTTCAGAAGTCGAATTCACAAAATCGTAATGGTCCCTTGTGAATATGTGAGTTAGCATTTATTAAGTATTTTTTTAAACATTTAATACGTAAACATATTTGACACATTTATATCTATTATTAAACTTGTCATTGAATTCGAAGCTAAGTAATTCTAGTTTCGAATTTTGTAATTATCACAGTCATTTTATTCTTCACGTAATACCCATTATTAGATATAGGGACAACGTGCCACTGTTCAATCGTTTTGCACGGCAATAATATATATTTGCTGTGTTTATTCTTATTTTTCCATGTGTTTAGTGATTTCTGAAGGAACTTCCGAGACCGTTGTTCAATTGTTTGGAACCCACACCCCTGATTCAGGAGAGTAAAAGATCTCGCACACAGACTTCTTACACAAGTAGCGTCCAATCATCTGGTCGCATTGAAAGTCCGTAAGTTCCTCAGCCCGTCCTATTCTGCTGTATCGCTCTATCTGCTGACTACTGAGAATGCTGGTTATGGGGGTCCACGAGGTAGATGGTAGCACTGTGCCACCCTCATAATCAACACACGTTTCGCGGGCTGTCCGAATACTTTTGATCACATTGTGTACGTTAGATACGATGTGGAAAAGTTGTAAGCTCACTATATTGGAAGTGGCAAAGTAAATCATGGTATCTACACCTAAATATGGTATTAACTTCTTAAGGTCTTAAATGCTGTTGTTAGCGCTAGTGTGCCATACTAACTGAGTGCATACAGTCCAAAAATACCGTAAGAAGTTGTAGCCTTAGGAGATTTATTTTCCCTCTTCATTGATGACTTATATGAACAGATAAATAATTCCTGCTCGGTACTTCTTTACGCTGATGACTGCAAGATTTTTAAGACAATTAAATCTACAGAAGATACTTTCTTCCTTCAAGCCGCTATAGATTCTGTTGAAATGTGGGGCAATAATTGGTTACTGAAAGTCAATCCTTCAAAACTGCTGCAATGCGTTTCTCACTCAAAACTCATAACACAAAATGTACATACACATTAGCCTCATCTAATGTACCATGGGTAGACCATTACAAAGGCCTGGGTATCATATTTGATGAAAAACTCAATTTTACTCCTCACATTGAATTCGTAACTTCTAAAGCACTCAGACTTCTTGGTCTTCTCTACAGGTTTACCGATATTAAAGATTTTAGAGCTCTTTGGTCATATTTTCTCACTTGTGTACTTCCTACTGTTGAATACTGTTCATCTATCTGGTCTATGGCTTGTGAAATCAATTTATCTAAATTGCACAAAGTCCAAAATTTCTTTATCCGCATTGTACAACACAGGGTACCCAACCTCCAACACAAATCTAACGTAGACATTTTGAATTCTCTTGACTTAAAACACATAGACACACGAAGAAAACTAAATTACTTAAAATTTCTTTCTAAAATAATGCAAGGCACACTCAGGAGCTTCCACTTTTCTCTTCCACTTTTTAATCTAAGAGTACCCAGACAAAATTCTCGTTCACAACATCATTTTTACCTCTCAAAACTGAGATTGTGTTTGGCTCAGCGATCTCTTGTATATAGATTATCACATTTTTACAATACTCTTCCTTTGCTACCAGATTTCTGCCTCAATAAAAGTAAATTTCTAAAGACTTGTTATTTGTATCTAGAATGAATGAAAAAAAAATATTATTTCCTATTGCATAAGTCTTTGTTGTTATATTATTTTTATTGTTGTTGTTATTGTTTATTGTTTGTTACAAGAACGGTGTAAAATGGCGTTTGCTGTATCCGTGCTAACTTCTAATAAATAAATAAATAGAAACGTCCTCATCAATCAAGGCAACTAAACCAAAATTTGAAGCCACTCTCTCTCAATCTGCATTAGTAGTTTGTGATAAAATCTGAGTTCATATAATGCAAGAATACCGTAAAGTAAAGTTGTAACCTTACGAGAATAAAAACCACCTATAGTCTGGTCAAAATAAGAAACGACCGAGAAGAAATTATTAAAGAAATGATTTGTTACCTGTATGTTGAGCAATATGAATGAAGAGAGTAATTTGCTGAAATGACAATAATTTCCAAGTAGGGGAAACCTTTTTACGAAAGGAAATAGATGCTGACATGAAAAATGCCAATAGAGGTTTTTGCTTTTTTCAGGTGTGATTTAAATTTCTTCCCAAAACCAGTTTGAAATGGTCTTTTATTCCTAATAATTTTGTTAATAGTGTTTGCATTTGTTGTCGATTGTTGTTTTTATTGTCTTGTCGGTTCTGGTGTTGTAATTCATATACGTCTGGATATATGAAAGCGTTTCCTGCGTCCACTTCAGCCCCACCAACCTAAATCACCCTTTTTACCATTACTCAACGTCGATCCCAGTAACGAGACGTGTTTATACAGCACGCTGAAATACATATGTGAACAGGTTGAACGACTGGGAATACCAACATATTGCGTAACATTTGACCAGCCATTATGGATCAAAGCAGTGACCATCGTCACAAGAACTGGACTCAAAATAGTATGTAAACTAGGTGCATTCCATATGCTGATGAGTTTTCTCAACAGTATCGGCAATGTCATGGCCGGTTCTGGGTTGTCAGAACTATTGACCGCTGAAACTCCGCAACAATTGCTGATAGGGTATATAACCAGTTCCACTTGTATGGTAATCATGTGCGACGGACTTCTGGTCATTGGAATGGATTGTCGACTGATTTTGCCATAGAACAATGCATGATGAGAGTTCTGAAAAGTCGAGGGGGGCTAACGCATGGAAGAGGCATGCCGAAAAACGTGTGTGCTACGTGGATTCACAGTTTGCACATGTGTGGAGCTGTACACGACACAATGACTAAATTAACAGGAACTGAGCACAGGCAGTGTTCCCAACATGAAGAGATGTTCCCGTCAAGAATAGCAAGAGACAATAAAGACCTGCAGTCGTTAATTACTTGCTTAGATTGTTACTCCCCTTTCTCAGAATCAGACTCGTCATTGAGGAACATTGTAACAGGACTTGCTGTTGATGACGCAGATCAGATCAACTGTGATGATGCTGATAGCGTTGGATGGGCCATACAGAATTCCATAGATGGGAAGGAATATGCCTCAGCTGTCTTGAAGGGAAGTGATCAAGTGAAAACCTTGTTGTATTTAACCAAGTGCGTACGAATTGGGAAGGAATTTGTTCACATTGATGAACCCACTCTGTTTTGGAGGTTGACTACTGTAATGGAAAGAGAGGATAACTTCATGCACCATTTCGAGAATGAACTTACTCAAACACCAACATCTCTATTTGAGGGCGAGTTCATGCGAAAAGGTACAAAAGCAGCTCTTGCGCATGTTCTCACCCAAAGCGTAGAGAATACACCAGAAGTTCTAGAAGAAGTATGCGTCATTGATGGAGGTTGTTTGCTTCACCATGTGGTGTGGCCCAATGTTGGAACCTGGGATGACGTGGCCACATTGTATGTGAACTTTTTGAGTAACCGCTTCGGAAGAAACTGTGTAATCGTCCTTTTCACCTGGTACTCACATTTCTTCTGGCAGTGTACAAAAATCAACAATTTCTGCTCCGCAATGGAGGAAACGTGAAACGTCTCATATTATTTCTGGTAGACATATTTCAAGCTAACGGTCATCAAGTGTACATGACAACCAGAGATGCGGATACATTGATAGTATTTACAGCCATCGCCTTATCTCGAGTTCGTCCAATTTCAGATGACATACTTGTACTACTAATTCACCATGTAGACGAGGCAGTGGGGAAACTACTCATGCAGACGTACGTGAAGAATAGACCACAATCTCCCTCTATCTATGACATACATCAAATAAGGAGCCATCTTTCACCCAACGTTAGGGATCACATATTATTCATTCACGCCATGAGTGGTTGTGTCACAACTTCTGCGCCCTACAAAGTCGGCAAATTAAAGACGCTTAAATCACAGCATTAAATACCAGTTAAGAAAGACTTGCCACCAGCTCACGATAATGTCCTGAAGATTGTGTGTTGTGGATACAGACAGCTCGACGGTAAGTTCTGTAGCACAAATCGGTGTTCCTGCAGGAAAAAATAGGCTTACATGAGTTTCTGCATGCAAAAACTGCAGTGGGAGTGACCGCAACAATTGTAAAACGGATTTATCATTACAAACCATGGATGACAACTATGACGAGGATGACTGCTGATCAGGGTGTGCTGATGCCGATCTCGCTTATTACACAAGCAAAAGTGTTCATTAATTTTGAACATTTCTCTTTCACCTCCTTAGAACTCTGAAGGGAAGGGAAACAAAGCGTTTTGTAGTACTAAGGGTCATGGTATCATTATGTTTATAATGTTTTAGGTGCTATACAATATTTATTTATTTATTAGAAGTTAGCACGGATACAGTAAACGCCATTTTACACCGTTCTTCTAACAAACAATAAACAATAACAATAATAATAAAAATAATATAACAACAAAGACTTATGCAATAGGATTTTTTTTTCATTCATTCATTCTAGATTCATATAACAAGCCTTTAGAAATTTACTTTTACTGAAGCAGAAATCTGGTGGCAAAGGAAGAGTATTGTAAAAATGTTATAATCTATATGCAAGAGATCGCTGAACCAAACACAATCTCGGTTTTGAGAGGTAAAAATGATGTTGTGAACGAGAATTTTGTCTGAGTACTCTTAGGTTAAAAAGTGGAAGAAGGTCGTTGGTCCTGAGTGTGCCTTGCATTATTTTATAACGAAATTTTAAGTCATATAGTAACTCTACTTCTACAACGGTCTGCGAATGCTTTAGTGGTAATAAGCATTGTTTATACCTTATGCTATTGCTTAGAAATGTTGACTGGCTATATTATAAGGAAATAGTGCTATGAAAGCTATTATTAATATTTTAGTTACATTTTTTCATTTATCTGTTTACTATTACGATAAATAATACCATTCGCTATGACGTGTGACGGTTTTTTCTCATTCGGTTTACTGTTTATTACTGTATTATTTACTGTGAATGATATACTGATTTCAATTGTAAGGTACAAAAAGGTGATATGTGCCATTTTCTGTAAAAATGGCAAAAGTAGAGAATTGAACTCTTTAGGGGTTAATACATAACCTGTGTAAACGTGGGTCATGTGATACACTTCCTTCTTGTTAAGAAAAGACGGTAAAGATTGCTTGGTGATAGCATGAACGCTCAGTTTTTAGCGTTTCCTGTACAGTTTTATCTTTTGCACATATCACTTTTTTGCATCTTACGATTCATTTGTTCATTGAAATAATCTTGAATTAATGAATATTTGATACTACAACTAAAATTGCATTAGATTTATTAATGCTAGATATGAGGCGGTAGAAGGAAAAGTTGTGTAAGTCAATTTTGAATAAGGTTTATTTCTGTCCAGAAACGGATTCTCCGCAGAAAAAATGTATAAAATAGATGCTGAACCACGTCGTCCTTTCGTCAGCAAGGCGACGATATAATGGACTCAGTTCATTTTATTTGAAGTAAATTTCAGTTCATTTTCTTAACTGTTTGTGCATTTTTGTGTTGTTTATGGCCGTCAATGTTGAATTAATAAAATATGAAAATTATTAATTTTGACTAGACTATAATAAGGTCTAGACTATAATAAGGACTAGACTAGACTATAAGACTCTCTGAGCCCAAATTTGAAATATTTTCTTCGAGTTCCCCCTATTTCTCGAAATACATAATCCTGTGCCTTTTGATAATCCTGTATTTATAAGACTGTGAACTCATACAAATAGGGACGGTGTTGGCATGCACTGCACAAACAACTACGCTGCAATTAATAAACCTGTGAGTAACTGATCAGTTATATTGTTCTATTGGACTGCCTAGCTATTCTGGTTACCCTACGTAAAAGACCTGTGGGAAAAATGAAACAACAGAACTTCTGTTGTAATGCTTATATACATGGAAGATAACTGACAATGGCTCTTTCAGTCACTGAATATCTCCGCTTTTCAAAGTGTGTTATTTTCCCTCGGTTTACGTACCAATGTAAGCAATGCTTACATGCATCCCGGGCAGAGTCGGATTAAGGTGGGACTAAAGGGGCTGTAGCCCAGGGCTCGCACTGCTTCGTGGGCCCCACCAAAGTCAAATCGCTAGCCTATGTAAATAGTAAGCTAGGGATATGTAACAGAGACCCAAACAGAGTCAATAGCCTAGATCCCCCTCAAAAGGCTTAATTCATAACTGGTCCCGAAGTCTGAAATCGCTACCTTGAAGGAGGTCTTCATATTATAAACTTCTTGCATGACAGAACATTCTTTATTTACGTCTTTTGTCTGCTCTACAATCTAGTTTCACAAATGTAAAAACTAAATTAATAAGTAATACCATGTGTGAAATTGAGAAATCTGCCAATGTTAATTTTTTCTCCTTTCATTCAGTACCTAAAAAGGTTACTCTACATTGGGGAGAACATCCCTACCTCGCGTAAGATTAGGGGACGTGCCCCCACCACCACCACCAGTTTCGCCGTCCATGTAAACAAACACCAGCACTGTTAAAGAGAACATAAGGGGTAATATGGAAGTTCACCAGTGTGAAAGGTCGATTGCAACCAAGCATGTCTAATAAATGTTTGAAAATAGGACATAATAGTTGATTGTACACAGGAGCAATCAGGGTGACGAAATTTTGACGCTTATACACTTGATAGGGGATCTCTTTAATCGGAATGTGGTCGATAATGTGTTTCAGAATGTACTCCAAGCACAGGTTAAAACCAACATCCAGTTTATAACAGCGGTGGATCCTTCAGAGAATTTTGGCTTTTGAACACTATATTGTTTTGGCAGTTTCTGTTCCCAGATTTCATAGAATTTATTTAATTTTAAAAAATGTACAGCGTTTGATAATTTGACCAGGATTACCACCGTTAGCAAATATTATATATATCTACAAAGTCACACGTTATTAATAATTACTAACCACTGCAGCATGTTTACACCATTTTGATCATCATCATCAGGACTTTTTTATGTTTCGTGCATACCATTATTATTTAAGTCGCTTATGTATCTAATATTTACAAATTCTCAAACATAATTTTATATCCTGGCAACACTGCTTTAGTCGTTCAGCATTTCTATATAAACAAGGTGTTACTGTATGATAGCACTTGCAGCACGTTAAATCTCATTACGCCACTAATGTAGATTTTGAGTCCTATGGACTGACTGACCTTGGACTGACTGGGGGAGTTTCCATCTTGTTTCTTCCAAAGTTTGCAATATGCACACTTGTGCCAAAACAATGAATGGATATGGATTGTCTGTATATTCTATATTAACCCGTGCAACTTTCTTTCTGATCGCTCAATTCAATGTGAAGATATTTAATTAAATATGCCAATTTCCCCATAGTACGATTTCGCGATGATGATAACTTTAAAAGGCCGTATAGTCGTTGAGCCAGAGGGTCGTGTGGTTTCATCTCAGTGGACTTTGTATATTTTTTTTGATTCAGTATATCACCAACATAACGTTTTTACATGATACTTTCAATTTTAGTGTAGCTAATGGCCGTCATCTTAGAAAAATTACTGCTGATGTAAAACTTTTTTCTTTATTTTTTTTAAATTATTGTTATTATGGGTGGTCTCAATTGAAAGAAATTATTCGAAACCACTTAATTTTGGATTCAGTACATTAGACAGAAACGCTCAATTATGCCCGACATCTTTGATAAAGATAAAATGAATTTGATGGGCGGTAACAGCACTATGGCTTACGCCCATCCCAATACTGGAAAGCCTCTTATCTTTGTGACGTCAAAACATATCTGTTAATTAAGTAAAATAAAATCATAAAAGCTGAAGATGTAAAAGGTCTTCAGAATCAGCTTACTGGTGTATATTTATTAGAAGTTAGCACGGATACAGCAAACGCCATGGCCAGTATAACGATCAGAAAAACCTAAAGATGTATAGAGTCTTTAGCATAAGTTAAAAACGGAAAGGCTGTAAATGGGCCTTGACAAGGCAAAACAATAATACAACATAAAACTTAACAGTTCAGCGCATAATTATCTCAAATAGACGGATATCATAAAAAAAAACTCTCTGCAAAACATAGGATGAAGATCAAGAAAAATATCACCGTCTAATTTTAAATCTAGGTTTCCCTTTCCTTCCCAAATGCGTAAAATCCGTTTCCATCAGATTGTCCTCAATCATGTCTGAGGTCAGAGATGAACTTTGTTGACCGATTGCCTGTGGAGACTCTAACTGAGCAGCCAAAACATGTGTCAGATGCTTAATGCTTTTCGTGAGAGAAGAAGCTCGTGCAAGTTTTGATACTTTATAGGGACTAAAAGTAGACTTAGCCCGGGGAGTTCTAGAACTCTGCACAGGGGTCTGTTCTCCCGCAACCTGCGTCGGCATAGCGCGAGGAGTCTCTGAGCCCCTAGGAGCATGGGTGGATTTAGGAGAGATTCTGGGAGCCAACACTTTAAAAGCTATCGTTTAGAATGAAAAATTATAAGTCATTCTGAAATAATTGGAGGCAATGCCCCCCCCCCCATTAATCCGCCCATGCCTAGGAGGCTCCGGAGGGTCTACAGGTACGTGTTTGTGTTGACATATTAACTGTCTGGGTGCCAACCGAGACAATTTTAACTGGGAAATGACCGGAAGAGGATAAATGAGAGATCCTTACAATCCATTTCTGATTGGTGGATAGAGATGTGACGTTATACCTAGGTAGAAGCTACTGCTCCCTTCCAGCTCCTCCCCTTGCGTTATTTGTTAAGCGATGTAGGTTATTGCAAGAAATATTTACAGAAGATGTGAGTCGATCCTAACCTAACTTAATGACAGACTTGTAGTAATTGGTTTGCACTGCTCCCCTGAGATTATTTGTACCACTCCCCTGAATATTTTGAACAGTTACTAAAACGGTGTCATTCACAGAGATTATTTGTGCGAGGTTATATGAGATTTTTTTTAATTTTTACTTTTGTCACTATACCACGATAGGAGAAACCCTTGGACTAGAGTTCGTGAACGCTTTGCGATGGTGATGTTAATAGTGATGGTTGGTTATTATTTGGTAAATGATTAATTTTTGTATTTTTTTTATTTAACCTTTTCCACTATACCGCGGGGACGATAATGTTGATGACTTTTTCATATACGTCTGTGCGTGCGACTTTTTTGTATGCGATAAAGGGTTGATAGTATTGAAACCAGTGGTGTGTTTCAGCCCTGGCGGACCCTAGCGGCGCCAGGGCACTTTTTCTCATGGCCTGGCTCCGCCAGGGTACTTCTTTTTAGGCATCTTTTAGTTTTCCTTGTTTTTAATTTGAAATCAAAGGTTTGGATCAACCACATGAATGTGAAACTAATTTCTGATCGAACATATTCGTTCAAGAATTACAACAGTATGTTGTTTATTTCAACTTTGAGAGGAAGTGGATTGTGGATATCACATCTGGCGGTTTAAGGATATGTTATTAGCGAGGGCAGGGTCAATGAAAGCTCGTCTACGGTCTAGTAGTGGCAAGGCAATGAAATAATTCTTTGGCCGGTATTTGCGAGGCATCCACCATTCAAAACAGTCTTTTTAATAAAAATTTCAGCCGCCTGTCATAAATGTTCTCTTAACAGCAAGTGTGTCCCTAAGTCCGTAAATGCAGTCATTCAACCGCTACATTTGGCTGAACTGAAAAGCATCTTGGAAACTGTAAAGATAATACCCCCTTTTCATCTCCCTCCCTCCATACTTTCAGGTTATTTTCTTGTTAGCACGAAAATCGGTGGTATATGACACAGGCAAGTTGAAAAAAAATGTGCCAAATTGGGAAGAGAGATGATAGTAATATTTGTTGTTGTACCAAGTAGGAAACAAAAACATCTTGTGAGCGGATGGAATGTGATCCCAAGAAGGAAAGAAAACATGGTTCGTCTCTAG